>JABSTQ010004382.1:0-21598 GCA_013358835.2 Ixodes persulcatus
TCTTTTCCGGAGAACACCGGAGTAAGCTGCAGTCAGACCGTGCTCGGTGTACTTTTGAACGGCATCAAGAAAGGTACACACGGCAAGCGTGCGTTTACATTTCCTTGTTTTAACCAACGCTCTAATTAATTGTTATTATGAGTGTCCCGGTGTTTTTGTTTTTACTATTTATACTTATACATTGAAAACATTTTCTCATTCACAACGTCTCAACCGAGGCTCGACCTGTTCAGAAACAAAGAAAGAAATATATTGTACCAAACCTTATTTATTATTTACATCATCTTACTGTTACCAAGTATGTTTTGCTATTTTCTGGCAATATATGGAGGCATAGTAAGATGTACGTAAATCAACTCTTAATCCCGTTTTGGCTATCCTATTGAAAAAAACAGTATAGTAACTTTTCGCTAGCTGGATTATGGAACAGGAAATCTAACTGGATCTTTGCTGGAAACCTGAAATTCAGTTTGCAGACAATCCACTTAGCAAAAGGTTATACTATTTGTTTTGGTAGGGTAGTTGTATGGCGACTTCTACAGCTTCGCGATTTCGACAATAGAAAATTCTAAAGATCGTTCCGATGACTCCGATAACGACACCCGATACTCCACCGCCGCCGCCTTTGAGCACGCATCACATCGTTATCGGGTATTCTTATCGGGGGTATCGGAGGTATCAGAAGGATCTACTAAAACTCTCGGATATCAGGCAGCGGCTGCAACAACCAATCTTTGCTCTATCTTCGAGGTAAATATTACTTACATTGCTTCGCTGAAGAAGCTCAATGCAGAGCATGAAGCATGCGTGAGGCACAATACGGCACTCCCATCCAGTGCCTCAGTACAAAGGGTGTTAAGCGTAGCAGTCGACATGTTCAGTAAGAAGTGACGCAAAATATCTGACGAGATTTTCAAGAGCCTGCTGTTGCTCAAAATACTCAAGGTAAATAAAAGGAACAGGTGCCAACAATAAGAACTTGAATAACCTCTTTGTTTCTTACTTGAGGACAATAATGTTGGAAGTAATGCACGAAAGTAACAAATTACTTTTTGAAGTAACGGTCACTTACTTTTATAGAAGGGTAATTGTAATTGTAATTAATTACAATTTAGCCTTGTCTAATTGTAAATACAATTCCTTACTCTTTTTCAGTAACGTGTACAAATCAGTCCTCAACCACCGGCAAACACCAGCAACAGCCCCAGAAAGAGAGAGAGAGAAAGGAAAACATGTTTATTGGCCCTTTGTTCAGGGAGTCAAGGGGGCATCCAGGAGGGGGCCAGTAAAAGAGGGGTGAGGACAAGGGGATCACAGAAAGCTGGTAGCATCATTTAATGCTTTCAGGTCCTCTTCGATCGTGGCGATGTGCTGAAGAAGGGCGTCCAAGATGGCAGGAACAAGTTGATTATTCGTTGGAGACAGCCACCCTTGCCACGTAGTGGGTCGGAGCCTGGGAGGGATTGTGGGAAGTGAAGAGCGGATGGATGACTGTGCATGGAGGCAGTGCCAGTAGGTGTACTCGTTGTTGCGGTAGCCAGGACGGATATATATCTTTTATGTGTGTGTGTGTGTGCCGCTGCGGATGGTTGAATGCAAGAGCAGCTATGTATGGCATTAAATAAAGACGTTTCTCAACTCAACTCAACTCAAGGGACATTCGGCTGTCCCTTGAACGCCTCGGAAGAGATGAGTATAGTGTATGGAGAGTAGAGTGGTCGGTCTGAGCTCGACGTAGGGTTGTGTCTTTTTATCGGGAGAGGGTGAGTGGCGGTGTTACGAGGGTGAACCTGGTTTCGCGGAGTTGTCGGAGTATATCAGCGCGTTGTTGGTGGTTTTCCGTACGTTGTAGTTGGGGCTAACTGGATTTAGGCCAGGTGAACAGAGGTCCCAGAACGGACATGACTCGGGAAAGCAAATGTGCTTGTTCGTTGCCTGGGACCAGAGCGTGGCCAAGAATCCAGTGAATATAGAAGTGAAGGGTGGAAGAGATGGTCGTAAGCGGCACGGAGCTCGCGTGACATGTTATTGGGGAGCTGATTGTATTGAAAGGCACGGAGTGCCTTTCGGGAATCACTCAAAATTGCGATGGAAGTGTGTTCTTCGTCGGAGTTGGTAATGGCATGGTGGATGGCGCAGCAGATTATCTGTGCTTCCAGGTGGTCTGCTAGGAGCTTGGGTATAAGTTTGAGTGAGCGAGGAATTGGTCGGTTGGCAGTGTAACGCAGTGTGGACGAGTTTAGTGCTGCTATCATAGCTGGCGTCCGTGTAGTAGATCAGGTGGTGGTTGGCCTGAAGAGTGTTGATTTTCGGTGTTATGAGTTTTGCTCTGTGCTGGCGGCGTGCGGGGTTTCTGTAGGGATTCATGTGCTTTGGTATGAAGAGGATGGTGATTTGAGGAATGGTGTCCCAGGCGCGGTGGTGTTCTCGATGTGAGGCAGGTGCGAGGTGGTGTAACCGAGAGTCCGGAGAATGTAGCCACCTTGCAGGGACGTTGTCAGGCTTTTGTCCCAGTCGGTGCAGGTCGATTAGCTCTTCGAGTGGGTTGAAAGGGTACATACGTTGCAGCTGCTCTAAAAGAGCGCACTCCGGGACGCCGAGGGCGAGACGGGAGGGTTTGCGGAGTTGTTTTTCCAGGTGTTTGAGTTGAGTGTTTGCTAGAGGAGTGTAGGGAATGTGATAGAGTGCGCGAGAGTAGATAGGAGCTTCGATGGCGCGTCTCATGTCGTCTTCTTTAAGGCCTCTGTGGCGGCGGGGGATGCGACCGAGGATGTCTGCGATTATATTGATTTGCTTAGACAGGGTAATTACGGCGATGTCGCTGGCATTGTTGTTTTGAATAGTGAGACCTAGGAGTTTGAAGTGTTGCGCTTGTGGTACAGGATTGCCGTCGAGGTGTATGGTGGTGAGTTCTCTGTCTGGATTGTTTTCGTGGTTGGAGATGACGAGGTCTTCGGATTTCGATGGGGAACAGGCCAGACCTATTCTGATGGTATAGCGTGCTGCAGTGTCGCAGGCGCGCTGCAGTGTTTCTTCCTGTTGACCTGGGGAGCCGGTTCCTACTGAACAAAAAAAAAACATATGGTGCTTATATGAAAGTAAACGGGTTCATACCGGTAACAGTTTGGCCATAGCGGTCACCAGTTTGTCAAAGGGGTTGCCCGTATGGCTCAAAGGGGTCACCCGCATGAGCCATAACGGTCACCTATTTGGGCAAACAGGTCACTTCTTTGGCAAACGGGTAACTCGTCTGGGCAAATGGGCCACTCGTTTGGGCAAAGTTGTCGCACGTTTGCTCAAACAGGTGACCATGTTGCACAAAGGGTGACCGGTGACCAGCAAACTGTACCGGTTTAATCAAACGGCTCTCCGGAGCCCGTTTGATACTGAACGTACAGACCGGCGGCATGGGCACGCCTGTTTAAGCCGTGGCAGCCTATGTTTCCGGAAAGCCTTGAGCGCCTATTCATCGATTCAAAATCGTCCGCGTTATGCAAGTAATTATATTAGTATTTTAATTGCGCTGATGTTCGCTTATACTGCAACTGCATTAAGCGAGATATTTTTTTTTTTTTTTTTTTTTTTACGTAAACGCGCCACGTTGGCTGGCCCATATTTTTGCCAGAACTTAAAAATGTTGGTGTTCTTTGTTGCCTCAATTTACTTATTCAGCTCGAATCTCTCCCTCAGAAGACGTGACCGCATGAAATAATATATTTCTAGACTGCGTTTCCCCTCAATTCAGGACGCAGCGCGCGAACACGGGGCTGCAAGAACATCGAACAATGCGAAAGCGCGCCCGCCGTTGCAGCAGTCAAACTACTAGCTCGCGCTGAGTGCTTTCTTCGCTCGGCCGCAAGCCGAGCTTCTGGCCGGCGCCATTTCCAGCGTTCGACCGTGCTGAAATACGCGTGATTCGCCTCCTTTCCGAAGCTGCGAACACGTCGTGCTGGAATTCCTGAGGAGAGGGTGCGGGGGCGGGGGTTCCGGTGTTCTGCGCCTGACCGCGCCCCCCCCCCCCCCCCCACTTCCTCTCTGGTCCCCTCTGTCACGTGACCCGAGGGAGAGGAGGGCACCAGCCGCGCACGAGCTACACGCTGATGAGCATAACCTCCTATACTTCTTTTCACCTTATCTGCGAGCGAAGTCAAAGCTATACTCTGTTTCATACTTAGCGTGCAACGTTGTCAAAGCTACTGGCGCGAGCACGGGGCTTGATCTCGTTGATCATTTGCACGCGCTCTCGCGAAAACAAAAACATTAATGAAGCCACGCGCTCACGCCAGTCGCTTTGACAGCGTTGCACGCTAAGTATGAAACAGAGTATAGAAGTTCGAGACCAGCGCTTTTTGCAATCCTCCCCAGCTCGCGCGCTCGAGCAAGGCCTGAACGCACGGAGCTTTCGTGCTCGCGCTTCCAGCTTTGCCTACGCTCGCACATAAGCTGAAACGAAGTATAGATCCGAAAGCACGCGCGCTGGCACCCGTTTTTTTCTTTGTCAGCTTGTGTTTCGTTGCAGTTCGAACATTTTTTGTCGTATACCTGTTTTCATCTGTCGCCTTACCCTGCGGTCTTATTAGGATGTCTCTCGACAACGTATTGAATGTGCAGTTAAGCTACCAGTGTTCGAAAGGTCCTACGCGTACATTGGCAACAATCGATTCTTCACAGAAGTCAGGAATTCTTGCGGTTTGGTTGGGTTCGGCAAGTGACAGCTTGTGCGCCGCATGGCGTTAAAACTTCAAGGATCCTTTCTTCTCGTTTTTGTGTTTGTGTGGTTGTCCTGCTTTGACCGTGTCAACATATATCTTGGAATAAATATTTCAAGTCCGCTATTGTTATGGTAAGTACACTGCAACCTACTTGTTGGCAGCGATTGACCGTTCTTCTACGCGTACTTTTCCAGGTTATCTCTAGAGTTATGCAGTGTCTATTCTCGCGGCAGCCGGAAGAATGATTTCCCTGTAGGTCTACCATTATAGTCTAGAGTTACCTGGGTTTTTGTTTGCTTTGCAATCTTCTCAGTTGTATAAAAGCTTAGAGTGCCTCTTCACATTTCGCAGATTGCTTGCACGTTTGTACTTGCTACGGAATAGGTTGTAATAAACTTCTAGGAGAATTAAAAACAATCTTTTGTGTCTGTTTTCCTGCCGATTTGCAAGCACTTGCGTGAGCACACTTTTTCTACGTGTTTTCTATACATTCTTTTTGTTTGTTTGTATAAGTTTATTTGAGACAAAACTTACAGAATGTCTCGGGGGACATGGCTAAAGGCACTTTGAAGTGCCTGACGAGGCCACGCCGCCCTTTTTGGCAACAGCGGTAGCAAAACAAAGCAAGAGTGACATGCTTTCACTGCTATACAATAAAAAACAAACACAAAAGAAGACAAATAAGAAACAACCAGTGGTGTGCGAACAGAGATGGGCCAATTATCTATAATATTACATTTTTCTCCAACCGATCTTTAAAAAAATACTTTTTTGTGCTCTCACATGTATTTATCATTCAAGAAGTGTAGGACATATTTGCGTTGTTTTATTCATCCATAAATAAAATTTCTTTCACACTTTTCTTATAACTAAGGGGTGACCTGGCACTATTTAGAAAGCCTAAAATAGTTGGGTATTGGTTCAAAAAATCTGGTATCTGAAAACTTAACTTCTGATCTCCATAATTTGTCCGTGAACGAGATTTCATTATTACATTTTGTCTTCAATTGTACGGCCCAATTTTCACGGGGTACTTTGCATGGAACAACATTTTGTCAGTATGAAATTGCCGCCAAATCTCGAGGGAGAGGTTATATTTTTGTAGATCTCTTATGTTTAATATTTGGTATGCTCTAAAGTATGTTGTGGCATTCCTAAAAAATTCTATGTTTCCAATTGCTCGTAATGCTCGCTTTTGTATAGATAAGAGACGATCTAAGTTTGTTTGGGACGTACTAGACCACACTAATAGACAATAACTTATGCGGGAGTGTATGAGGGCAAAATAAATTTGACGTTTAGCTTTTTGGGGGAGATAATATCTTAATCTATTTAAAAGACCAACAACTCGACAAAGATTTCCTATGAGCGAATCAATATGGGGTGTCCATGATAAGTTTTCGTGGAATAGAACTCCCAGTAGTAGTAGTAGGCAACCTTTAATTGCGCCAAGAAAGACTAAGCCATGAATCGAATTGTTGAAGACTGCTGAATGAAAGAGTCCTGGAACTCTAATTTACAGTTTGACGGTAATGTCATTCCTTTCGGTTTAAATAGTAAGTATGTAACGTGCGCGGATTTCGACGGTGTGTATGTGCGCGTGCCGGGTCATCTTCGTGCCGCGTTGTGCACGCGAAGAACTGTGTGTGTGTGTGCGCGCGCGTCATCCTCGTGGCGCGTGCCACGCGCCCTGCATCAAGAAAGAAAAAAAGAGAAGGAAGATGGAGAACAGAAAATGGAGTGTTTTTTTCGAGCGGGCAGACCAGCGTGTGGAAGGGAACCGCCGGGCGTCCAGACCCGGGTTCTTCAAGGCTTCCACCTGGCCTGACCTCCAGCTCCCACGAAGCCTTCACCCCAGTTGAAAGCAGGTGCACGTGCTTCGGAGCGCGCGTCAAGACCACAGCGGCCCCGTCTATTCCAACACGCCACCCCAGACGCCGACGCCGTGCCAACGCCGCCGCCGACCCACCGGCTTCAAGCTGAACCCTGGGCTTTTCGGTACGTGCTTTGTCGCCGCTCCAGCGCACAACACCTCTCAAGACCCAGCGCCACGAAACAAGAAAGCGTTAAGTCGTTACAGCGAACTTTCCGGTTGCCCTTAGTGAGCAAGCAGTGTGACGACATTGCGAGAACAATCTGTCGAACGAGCGTTCCTGTAACTATTTCCCCAAAGTCATACCATTCGTAGTTTTTTGTGTGTAAATTTAATTAGTGTGTTTTCATCTTGGCATATTGTTTTCTAATATAACGCTGTTTTCTACTTCAAACGGTCTCGTCTTTCTTAATTCACGTACCTGATACACACGATTCTTCACAAAGTACTTAGTTTTGTCTACGTTTAAATGAAGTTTATTTGATTTAAGCCACATGTCTAACCCCCTCAACCATTTTTTTGCCCTTCCAAAGAGATCGTGTATGTCTACACCGGAGAAGAAAATATTGGTATCATCTGCATATAATACTATATTTGAACTACCATGTATGTTTACAATGTCGTTGATATATAACAAAAATAGTATAGGTCCAAGAATAGATCCCTGGGGGACTCCATATCTGATTTGTTGAAGGTCTGAGTTCACTCCGTTTGTGGTTACATACTGTGTTCTGGACGCGAGATAGTTTTTAAATAATAATAACCAGGGTGTCGAACCGAACCCGAACCCGAACCGAAAACCGGATCAAAACCGTTATTTTTGACCGAACCGGAACAAAACCGAAACCGAAATCGCACGCTTCATGTTGAACCCGAACCGGAACGAAACCATAATTTGATGTGGCGGTTACCGGTTCAACGAAAACGGTTCAGGGCCAATTGTGTCAATAATTGGTCTAAATTGGAAAAGTAGCAGGAGTGTATTTTTCTTATGTTGCCAAAACTAATCCTACATAATGTGAAATATTTTTACATTTCGTTTTTATTGCATACGTAATCAAAAATACGACATCGTCTGGAGAGCTTCAACTTTGCTTTGTTTCTTGGATTGACCCTGGCGGCACGGTAGCGGCGGCGGCTATTTCCAAGCACCGCTTGGCCGCTTGGCTACGAAATGTCCAAGTGTCGGAGCGGATTGCGCCACTGTAGGCACGGAGGCCAACGAGTCCGGGAATGTTTGACCTCAAGATGGACCGTAGTTGCAGTCGATGAGCCATTTAGCCAATCGAGCACCGACAGCGCACCACGTGAGCTTCCGCTTGAGTGCAGCGACACCCTGAAGGAAGGGGGGACAAGTACCGCGCTGCTTCGGCAGTATAGTTTATAGGGTCGCCTGTGGTCCATTTCAATGAAAAACAATATTTTCTTCAACGTGCTTAAAGTGTCACCTTACAAAAAAATTGCGGTGGCTTAGCTCGGCTATGCCAGAATATACGTAGCTTGAGCTTATGCGCACAAAATGAGAGGCGCTATCAAGCGGCTCCGGTGCAGCGTCAGACTTGGCTACTGCGGAACGGAGGCGCACAGCTGGGCACGCAGCGGCGCCACTGCGTCTGCCGCGGCTATGACGTCACTCTGGAAAGCGCAGAGCGGCGAGGCGGGCGTGGCGGCGGCGGAGCGCGCGGCGGCGGCTACTCCGGCGCGCCAGCTGTGCGCCGTGTGACGTCACTGCTCCTCGCGCATGCGCAGCATGGAGCACGGCTCATTATGCGAGCCACGCGAAACTGCTCAACCTCGGCCAGTGTAGCTCACGCTACAAAAAAAAAAAAAAAAAAAAAAAAAAAAACATAGGTTGTCGGAGGCAACGTTACGCGACGATGATTCGCCGACGCACCGCCCTAGAAGGAGGCCAGGGGTAGGAGGAGGGGGGGGGGGGGGGAAGAAGAATTTTTGTCTGTTTATTTTTTTGTAGGTTTGTAAGACTAGCAAGGCCAGAATGTCGCCTGTTCAACCATTTTCTCATTTTTCTTTGAAGTCTTCTTTCATCGTCTTCAACTGAGTATTCGAGAAACGTCGTTCGCTGTGGTTGTATTACCGGAACTTTGTTCGGTGGCTGACATGTAGAAATGAGCCGGTCTGAGTCCCCCAGACCGGGTCATTTGCATAGAGCGTTGTTTGCAATAAAACGTCAAAGTGACTAGACAAAGCATCACCACGAGATCTTTAGAAGAGCGTTTTTTCCGCCGGAACCCGAAGCGTTGTGAAGATGTAGTAACATTTTATTATACCGGGTGGCTCAAGGAGACGGCAGGCTCTTTAAATCGACCGCAAAATTCGGTTTCTTAACCTATCGCGCTACGACTTTGTGCAGCGCTGCCCACAGATGGTGCATTTTTTTTGTAAAATTTGCAAAGATCAAACTTACCTGAGGAAAAAAGTAAAGAAAGAAAAAGGCTTAGCTCCTATGGAAACGCAGCGACGCCACCGGTCTGCAAACAACACGGCGCCGTTTCGCACGGGAGACAAGAGAGGGCGCAAGCGGTCACGACGCCAACTTCTGCCAACGAACGGGCAGACGACGCCGAGAGCCGGCGTATTTAGCAGACAAGGAACTGCAGTTGCTTGTTGTTACCGCGCCTGTAATTGTTTCTGCGACTGTCGCCGCCTGCGGAACGCGCGCTGCTTTTGAGTCGAAAAGATTGTCTGCTAAAGACGCTGGTTCTCGACGCCGTATGCTCGTTTCTTTGGCGGCGTTCGTTGCGCCATCTCTTGTGTTGTGTGCGAAACGGCGCCGTGCTCTTTGAAGACCGGTGGCGTCGCTGCGTTTCCATAGGAGCTAAGCCTTTTTCTTTCTTTACTTTTTCCTCAGGTAAGTTTGCTCTTTGCAAATTTTACAAAAAAATGCACCATCTGTGGGCAGCGCTGCACAAAGTCGTAGCGCGATAGGTTAAGAAACCGAATTTTGTGGTCGATTTTAAAAGCCTGCCGTTTCCTTGAGCCACCCGGTATATACGTGCGTGTTCACGTGCCGGGTCATTGACAGATCGGCCAGTCTGGCCGACGTATACACGACCACAGCTAAACGGGATTATCTAAACTACCCCAACTGCGCAATCGACGTACCTGTTTCTGTGTTTTACGTCAGATTTGTTTTCTCTCGTGCCCCTGTCAGCCACTCTGGGGCATAGCTGTGACATCTTACTGGGTGCCAAAAACAGGTAGCATGTATAAAAAAAACACGTGTGTGCAAAACAAGCAATACAAACCAAAACATATGGAGGACAAGCAATCTAGCTAAAGACCTTTTACTGTTTACAAAATCACAGCTCAGCGTGTGATCTTCACAGCCCAGCACGTTCGTGTTTGTCGCTTCGGAAAGCGAGCGAAGCACGCGCTATTAGCGGCGAGAAGTTTTGGTGGCGCCCTCCTGTGGTTCCCCTTTGTGACGTCATTACCTTGCAAACAACAAGTTCGATGGTGTTTGTTATTAGCATGGTGGAAGCTTGAAATCATTGCGCTTTCAAAGAAACACTGCCAACACCGTCAAAATTAAAGTTCTTTCATTCCTCTTATTTCCGTCGATGATAAATCCCCTTTCCGACGTCATAGTCAGCGTTCGGCCAATCGTGAAAGGCCGACCACAGCGACGCTTTCGGTCGCGCACGGGGCTAATACGCACGAAAACCAAAGATGGCACCGGCCACAAGCTCTGTTTTGGAAAGGTCTATAGACCCATTCCGAAAATACGCCCTCTGCTGGCAGAGTTTCAAGTACTGCACAGCTGCGTGTGCAAAAGACATCATAAAAATGGAATGCCGATCACTTATATATAGTTCACTTAAGAACAGTAATATACAAGTAATAGCCTGGCCACATAAATGGTGTCTTGCGCACGTCACTGTGCAGAGTTTTCATACCTACCTGAAGAGGGAGTAGTATTGGGATGGGGTCTATTGCAAGTATCTCGTGCCCAGAAAAGGCTGCAGAGAGCGCTCGGTCTATATTACAGGTCGAGTTAGGAACCGGTTCGAACCGGTTCGCGCTTATCAAAACCGGTAACCGGAGTGATATTATTTGCGCTACCCTAAACCAGAACCGAACCGGAACTAAACACAATGCTACTGAACCCGAACCCGAACCGAACCGAAATAATGACCGGTTCGACACCCTGATAATAGCGCAACATCGCGGACTCCGTAGAACTGAAATTTCTTTAAGAGTATGTCATGTTGAACGCAATCGAATGCTTTTTTAAGGTCAAGGAATATGCCTAGCGTATATACTTTTTGTTCTATATTCTCAAGGATTTGTTCTTTTATTCCAAACAGTGCAACTTCTGGTGACTTATTTTTCTGAAAACCGAATTGCTCCTTTACCTGAATATTATTCGAAGTCAAAAATTTAACAAGTCGTTTATTTATAATATTTTCAGCTACCTTCGAAAAAACTGAAAGCACAGAAATAGGTCTATAGTTGTTTAGATCATTAACTGGTCCACCTTTGTGTATAAAAGCCACACGTGCATGTTTCATTTTGTCCGGGAAGACGCCTGTAGATAGAATGAGGTTACAAACGAGAGCCAGTAGAAAGCTGATTTCTTCACAACCGGCCTTTAAAGGTCTAGGCTTGATGTCATCAGTACCGGAAGCGCAGTCATCTTTTAGTGTCCTAATTAGGTCTATAATTTCACACTGATCAGTCGGATATAAGAAGAGAGAATGTAGGCAATTTGCCTTCATGAACTGTTCACATGGTGTATCTACGCGGTCATTTAAAGGAGCACCAGCAGCAACAAAGTGGGCGTTAAACCGGTTTGCTCTCTGTTCTTCCGATAGCGCCTCATTGTAAAATGGCACTTTTTTTGGCGAGACGTTTTTAGAAGTTAACTCATTTACTGTTTTCCACATCAAGCGGGGATTCCCCATAACTTAACGAAAACTTTTGCATGTAGTATTCACACTGTGTTTAGTTTATTTCGTACATTTTTAAATATGCAAAGGTCATTTTCACTCCTTGTTTTTAAAAATATCTGATACAGCTTGTTCCGGTTTTTAATCCTTTGATATAATTCGCTAGATATCCATGGCTTTCGGGTTTTTTTAATGTTTTTTCGCACCTTTAATGAAAAACATGTGTTATACACGGAAATAAATTGGGATACAAAAACGTCATATGCCCTGTCTGCATCGTTTTCTCTCAAAACAATACTCCAATCTTGACACGAGATAAAATCCTTAAACAGCTGAATATTTCGTTTAGAACAATCTCTAACTAACGCTTCTTGTTTATAGCCGCGTGGCTGCTTAAAAGGCAGAAGACAGTATATTGGTAAGTGGTCACTTAGATCGCACATTAATGTGCCTGATCTCAAATCATCAGAAGGAAGATATGTTATACAAAGGTCAAGTGTGGTTTCTGTTGTCGAAGTAATTGTAGTCGGTACATTTATTGTGTTTGTGCAGCCATACGATTCAAATATTTCTTGCAAACGCGTGTAAGATACGTTGTCCGTGCAAGCATTAATGTTTAGATCTCCAACCAAGGCAGCTTGTAACTTCAGCGATACGCTTAGATCAAGTAACGTTTCTGTTATAATTAGGTTTGTGAGTTTTGGAACGTCTTAAATAAGTTTAACATAACCAACCTTCCAGTTGATACCCATTTAGGGCGAGCGAAAATTTGCCTGACTACTCGAATAGCGTGTTCAAATGTGTGGTCACGTGCCTGGTCGAACGGGAACCCGTATCAAACGGGTATCCGTATCAAATGGGTATTGTTTCACACTGGTGCCGTTTCTAACGGATGCCCGTATTCAATAATCACGTCTGATCCGAACGGATCGACAAGTATGACACCCGTCTGATTCAAGCGGGTCGACCAGTTTGCCACCCGTTGAATTTCAAATGTTTTTTTTTTTTTTTTTTTTTCAGTAGGGGCGTTGATCCATAGAGCAACATCAGCAGCATAGATAGAGTACTTAATATGGGGGATGGTGCCGACTTCAGCGGGAAGTTTGCTCATGGCAAGATTGAAAAGGGCAGGGGAGAGAAGGGAGCCTTTTGGCACGCCTCTGTGTAAAGAATAATGGGTGGAGGTGTGTCCAGGGATTTTGAATGCTGCAGTGGGGTTCAATAAAAAGTTGCGAATATAGTTGTACATTCAAGGGCCGCACTTCGTTTCTTTGAGGGTGTCGAGTACTGAGTCGTGTGACACGTTATCGAAACCCCTGCAGATTGTCGAGGTTGAGGAGCGAGCGGAGTTGTGTGGTGCTTTTCTGTTGGAGGTGATCGTTGTATAACTGTAGAAGACAGTCTCGTGTGGAGATAGTTTTCCGGTAGCAAATGAGCGTAAAGGGTAGGGCGTGCACGTGCTCAAGATGCCATTCGAGGCGTGTGAGCACGAGTTTCTCGAAAAGCTTGCCGATGCACGAGGTATGGGAAATAAGTCCGAGATTTGTTCACTTTGGGGGCTTTGACATGGTTTGGGGATCATGGCGACGGTGGCATGTTTCCACTGTGTCGGTATGTCGACTGTTTGCCAAAGACGATTGAAGTACTCTAGCAGTTGTTGGAGTCGTGCATCGTCGAGGTTACGGAGAAGTTGATATGTAATTTGATATTTGAGGAGTGATGGGTTTTCTTGGAGGGAGTCGAGTGCCCACTTTAGTTCGTTGAGTGGGAAAGAGAGGCATTCATGTCAGATGGGTAGACGGGAAGAGGGGGGGGGGGCGATGTTTGGGTGTGGTGTGTCGGTTGGTGGAGGGAAGAAGGTATGGCGGAGTTGGTGCTCGATCTAACTAAGGTAATTTTGTTGGCGAGAATGATGCCCGCGAGGAGGTCGCAGGGTTGGGTGGGTGTGAGGAGTTCGCGTGGGATACACCATGCCTTTTTGTACCTAGTTGGCCGTTGAGGGAATCGCAGGGTTGGAGCCAGTTTCCAGTAGTGAGTTGCTGTGCGAAGGAATTCAGCTTCTTCGGTGATGACTTGAATTGTGTGCTTTGGTGTTTACGATGTTTGGCTTTCTTCCACCTTTTCACTAGTTCATGTCTTGTTTCCCATAGGTTGAGAAGATGGGTGTCAATGCACGGGGTGGCGGTTGTGGTTTGAACTTTTTTGGTAATTTGCACTGGGCCTGGAGGAGATGCTTGGCCCAGGCGCTATTGTCGAGTTCCACAGATGGAGGGTTGTTGGAGGTGTAGCAACGGAAGTGATCCCAGTTCGTGATGTGAGCGGTGTTGCGCCGTATTCTTTGTTTTACGTTGGTGGTGAGTCTGAGGTGGATGAGGCGATGATCGCTGCCTACAGCTGTTCGTCAGATGCACACAATTCAGGTACGGATGGCCGTGAATGAAAGGATAGGTCAGGATTCTTATCGCGTTGTACGCTGTTAGCGGTTCTGATGGGTTATGTGGTGTCGTTGAGAAGGGACATAGGGGTTTGTGCAGTCGCTTGTTCGAGCAGCGTCCATTGTAGTGAGTGTCGGAGTACCCCTAGGAGATATTTGGGCTGTTGAGGTTACCGAGGAGAAAGATGTCGTGATCCGTGTTGTCCGCTACGGGTTTGGCAAGCGAGGGCGTTGGATTTATAATCTTGCGGCCCGGTTTCTACACTTTAAGATAAAAGTTGGCCTCAAGGGACTAACGGCAGCATTTGGTCCTCTGAACTCCCAGATGCTCCCCAAGAGGACCATCTGGTTCAAGCTAGGTACCGTGCGCAAATGCTGGGGACTAACTGCGCTCGACTGGGACTAACCGATAGGCGTGCGCGAGCAAAAGCATCCATTAGTCCCCTCAGAAAGGGTGCATCTGTATGGTTTAGTCAACCGAAGGCAAACGGAATGTTCGCCAGGAGGACGGATGGTATTTCGATTGTATTGGGGATCGGCGAGACTCAGCCCAGCACGGCTGAAAGTTTTGACAAAACTCGGACGAAACTGGCGAATTTGTTTAATGAGCCAAATTTGTTTAATGGGCCACGAACGTTAAGGCACTACATGGTAGAGCTTCGCACGTTGTGTGAATGCGAGTTAACGAATGTGTTGACTCGACCTCACCCAACTATCTCGTCAAAAATGATCTGTTGACATTTCACAAGTCCCATTCATGTAATTAGCCTTCGCGCAAAAAATGAGCATTTATCCAAACGCAACACCTCCAAATACAAACACTTTTTTTTTCTCTCTTAAATGAAACTTAACAGTTTGTAGAAGCCGCGCTTTCAACACCGGAGTCTCGCAGTCAGAATAAATGGTCACCTCAATCGCTAAAACTGAGTTACTGAGAACAAGTCGAGCCTCGTCTCTGCGTCTCCCTGTCACCAACCTTTCTGGGTAGTCCAATGTCGAACTCAAAATCCGCAACGAAATACTTGATGCACGGCACGTTCCACTCAAAAAGCACATTCAGGGGCAGTATCCGGACGCCTTTATACCATCGTCGTTGCTGTTTCAGATAACATTCCACATGAACAACGAAGAACAAACCGCGCCCGGAACGTCATCCATGGCAACACCCTGCTACAACAAAACAAATGCGAACTAAACAAATAGGCACCCGTGTAAGAGAGAGAGAGAGAGAGAGAGAGATAAAAGAAAAACAAAAAACGTGTTTGCTTGTACGTCATTCGGCCGGCGTGTTGAAAATGACGACCTTCTCCCGTCTTTGGGGCTGTGCCAAGCTTTACTGTGTCCGTGTGTTGTGTGTAGTGGGAGGGTGGAAAAGAGATTTTCTTCAGCGCGCCCTTCCCCCTCCCACCAACCCCCTACCCCGCATTCTTTCTCCTGCTCCTCGCTCACGGGGGGGGGGGGGGGAGGGTTAGGCAGAGAGGGTCCGTCGGGAAAATGGAAAGCGGCAGACTTGTACGTAATCCGTCACAAGTAACGAAATTACTTGTAATCCCTTACATTTATCAGTAATTTTGTAACGGAATAATTACATATTTTCTAGAGTAATCTTAAAGTAATTCGCTTACATTTTTTACGTAGCGGATTCCTTGTAATCCGTTACATTTTTGTTTCAGGACCAACCCCCCCCCCTCCCCCCTTCCCCCACTCCCCTTCGAAAAAAGGGTTGTTTTTATTTTGGGAAAGTCGAGCGCAGTGGCACTGTGACGCGAATTGACCAGTGCGAAGGTTGGCTTGGCACTCTTCAGTTCCGCAAAGCCTTTTTTTTTCTTTTTGCAACACCAAGCCCCTGAATTTATTTTTTTAGACCCTAACAACAATGTCAAAAAAATCCAAATAAACATTTCAACAAAAAAAAGGGAGGGGGGCAAGTTATATCCGCTTTTTTCAGTCCCTTTGTTTTTGTTTTCGAGATCGAAGACGGGGAGAGGAGGACACCAAGTGATTGTGTGCCTCTTCGAGAAGCTCGAGGCGGTAAGTGCACAGACAAGACTAAAGAATGTCCTTCTTGGTTATAGTGACTACGACGATTTTCATAATGTCATGACACGATACTGTCACGAATGACAATTGATGAGGCGAAAATAACTGAGGAAACTAAACGTTTAATGGGGCGAACTTGTGCCCAAAAATAAAAGCGAACAGAAGAAAACAGGGCGTCGCGAGCGTCGAAGTCGGCGTGGCAGCAGAGTCGGACGCTGAGACGAAACTGACTGCGGCTCGCCATGCGGAGCCTCTTATGTACACGCGGAGGGTTCTGGAAGAATCGGCGTAGAAGGTTCGGCGTGTAGAACTTTCTAAACTCGAACAAGCAACACGGTTCTCGAATTTACCAGAACATTACATTAGATGTCAACAAAAAGGCGTCCCCGCGGCCAGGAATCGAACCCTGGCTTTTTGCGTGGGAGGCAGGCGCTATAACCTTTAGGCCACGCGCGCGCTGCCTACTTGGCAAGCTGCGCGCGCGGCATTACTCCCCCCCCCCTTTAAAATGTGCATCGCCCCGATGCAGCACAAAACAAACCAAACAAAAAAGAACGGTAAGCTAAAGAGTCACTTGGAACACATAAGGTCCACAGTCCTATCGAGCGTAGTACGGCTTCATGCGCACGACGTGGACGACTTCTGGTCGTGGAGGGCGGCGTGATGAAGTCCGTGTTCCGTCGGGCATCGCCTCGTAGTTCAGATCCCCAAGTCGACGAAGCACTCTGTAGGGTCCGAAGTAGCGCTTCAAGAGTTTTTCGCTGAGACCACGGCGGCGGATCGGTGTCCACACCCGCACCCTGTCTCCGGGTTGGAAGTGGACGTCCCGACGACGAAGGTTGTAGCGGCCAGTGTCGACTCGTTGTTGGGCTTGAATACGGTGTCTGGCGAGCTGGCGGACTTCTTCTGCCCGTTGGGCAACCACCTGGGCATCGTCGCTTCCGTCGACAGCCGGTTCGTGGGGTAACATCGCGTCCAGCATTGTCTTTTCCTTGCGACCATGCACCAGTTGAAAGGGTGTTACCCCGGTGGTCTCTTGCATGGCCGTGTTGTAGGCAGATGTGACGTATGGCAACACCTCGCCCCATGTCTTGTGCTCCACGTCGACGTACATAGAGATCATGTCCGCGATGGCCTTGTTGAGTCTCTCCGTCAGCCCTTTGGTCTGCGGGTGGTACGCAGTGGTGCGACGATGGCTGGTGTGGCTGAGACGAAGGATTTCTTGCGTCAGCTGGGCCATGAATGATGATCCTCGGTCTGAGATCAGAGCCTCGGGAGCGCCGTGCCAGAGGACGATGGACTCGATGAAAAACTTGGCGACTTCCACAGCAGTCGCAGAAGGAAGGGCTTTCGTTTCGGCGTACCGCGTGAGATAATGTGTGTCGACGATTATCCATCTGTTCCCTTGCGTCGATGGTGGGAAAGGACCAAGTAGATCCACTCCGATCTGCTGGAACGGTGCGGTTGGGGGAGCGATCGGCTGCAGGAGACCTGCCGGCTTCGTGGGCGGTTTCTTGCGTCGCTGGCACTCGTGGCACGACCGTGTGTAGAGGTGTACGGTCTTCGGCAGCTTGGGCCAATAATACCTTTCACGAATCCGGGCCAGCGTACGGCTGTAGCCAAGGTGTCCGGTTGTCGGGTCGTCGTGGCAGGCTTGAAAGATCTCCGCTCTAAGGTCGGTAGGGATTACCAGCAGCCATGGCGAGCTGTTGTCTCCGAAGTTCTCCTTGTAAAGTAAACCTTGTCGGAGGACGAAGGTCGGCAGGGCTCTCTAGAAAACACGGGGTATAGTACCCCCCCGTCCTTCGAGGTGCTCGATTAGCGCGCGTAACTCAGGGTCGTTTCGCTGACGTCGTGCCATGTCGTCGGTGTTCACCGCGCCTAGGAAGCACTCATCGTCATCGTCGTCGCTGCTGCCGGAAGGTGTTTCGACGGGGGCTCTGGAGAGGCAGTCGGCGTCGCTGTGCTTGCGGCCCGACTTGTAGACCACAGTCATGTCGAACTCTTGTAGTCGGAGACTCCACCGAGCGAGGCGTCCTGACGGGTCCTTGAGGTTCGCAATCCAGCAGAGCGAGTGGTGGTCCGTGACTACATGGAACGGGCTCCCGTACAAGTACGGACGAAACTTCGTGATTGCCCAGACGACCGCAAGGCATTCTTTCTCAGTCGTGGAGTAATTTTTCTCCGCCTTGGACAGTGTCCGACTTGCGTATGCGATAACTCGCTCGGTGCCTTCTTGCACTTGAACCAGTACTTCGCCAAGTCCAGCATTACTTGCGTCCGTGTGAATCTCGGTTTCCGCATCCTGATCGAAATGTCCGAGAACAGGAGGAGTTTGGAGACGTCGCTTCAGCTCGTGAAATGCCTGCTGCTGCTCCTCAGCCCATTCGAACTTTTCGGCGTCCTTCGTGAGGTTTGCGAGTGGTGCGGAAATTCTTGCGAAATCCCGAACGAAGCGCCGATAGTAGGCACAAAGTCCAAGGAACCTTCGCACGGCCTTCTTGTCTCTCGGCGCTGGAAATGCTGTCACGGCGCGAGTCTTCTCTTGGTCTGGGCGAACGCCTTCGTTACTAACCACGTGACCTAGGAACTTCAGTTCGTCATAGGCGAACCGACACTTTGACGGCTTGAGGGTGAGTCCGGCGGTCCGTATGGATTGAAGAACAGCTCGGAGTCGTTTCAAGTGCTCGTCGAAGTCGACGGAAAACACTACGACGTCGTTGAGGTAGACGAGACAGCTCTGCCACTTCAGTCCTGCCAGTACGGTGTCCATGACACGCTGAAAAGTAGCTGGAGCCGTGCATAGTCCAAAGGGCATCACTTCGAACTCGTACAATCCATCTGGCGTGACGAAAGCTGTCTTCTCTCGGTCCCGTTCGTCGACTTCGATCTGCCAGTAGCCGCTCTTCAGGTCCATCGATGAAAAGTATCGAGAGTGGCGTAGCCAGTCTAACGTGTCGTCGATACGGGGGAGTTGATAGACGTCTTTCTTCGTCACCGCGTTCAGCTGCCGGTAGTCCACGCAGAACCTAAGCGTTCCGTCCTTCTTCCTAACCAGTACGACTGGAGAGGCCCATGGACTGCTCGAATGTTGGATTATGTCGACGTTCAGCATCTCTCGAACTTGTTCCTGGATTACCTCCCTTTCTTTTACGGAGACTCTGTACGGCGATCGATGCACAGGGCGCGCGTCGTCCTCGATAATGATGCGGAGCTTCGCTACGACGGTTTGGCGTACCTTCGACGATGTGGCACAGCAGTCGGTGTATTCGGCGAGGAGGTTAATTAGCTGCCGTCGTTTCGGGCCCGGAAGCTTAGGGTCAATGTCGAGCTGCGCTGGTGACGTACTGCCTTGCTGAGGTGGCGATGATTCGTCAGTAATGGCGGCGATTTCGACCGAGTTTTGGAGTTCCTCGACGTGGCCAATGGCTGCCCCTTTTGTTAGGTGTTGCGTTTCATTTCGGAAGTTCGTCACGAGGACCACAGTGCGGCCGTCCTGAAATTCAGTTACTCCTCTTGCGACGCCTATTCCTCTTCCTAAAAGCAATTGAAGGTTGCCTTCCAGGACAACCTCGCCGCAGGTAGCTGTATCTGCCACGACGGGTACGACAACACTTGATCGCAGCGGCAGGTTCACGTGGGCGGCGGCGACTCGGACGGCGGCTGACGCTGTTTGGGGTTTCTCTGAAGGCGGAACAGGCTTCCGCAGCGTCAATCTGTTCTCACCCAGGTCGATGACGGCGGCGTATTCGCAAAGAAAGTCCATGCCGAGAATGACATCTCTGGAACAGTCTTGTAGAACGACGAATTTCGCAGGGCACGTTTCGCCGTGAATTTCGACGCGAGCAGTGCAACTTCCGACAGGCGTGATAAGGTGTCCTCCGGCGGTTCGAAGTTGTGGTCCTCCCCAAGGCGTCGTAACTTTTCGCAGGCGTCGAGAGAGCCCCCGACTCATGACTGAGTAGTCTGCTCCGGTGTCCACGAGTGCCGATGCGTCGTAGCCGTCGCTAACAACGTTTAGATTGTTGGACATTGTTGCAGGGGCGTCGTTGCGATGCGGGGCGTCAGGCGAGTGGGAGCGCTCCGGCGTTCTTGGAGGCTCTTTGCTTCGGTCGTCTTCGGCAACTTCACCTCCGAGAGTTGCCGCGCTTAGTTTTCCCGGCGGGAAGTGGGAGACAGGCTGTCACGGCGCGACCGATGGAATGGCGATGCGGGACGTCGGGGAGATGGAGACCTTGAACCTCGTGGTGCTGTCGGCGCTTGTGACGGAGGGCGACGGAGGTATTCCTCGATGTCACGAGGGCGTTCGCCGTGTCTTGGGCGAGGGTCGTTCGGCGCAAAACCTCGGAGGCCCATTTGTCGGTACGGGCACCTCTGGTAGACTTGATCGGCCTCACCACAGTGATAACATAGCGGTCGTCGATCGGCCGTGCGCCACACATCCGTCTTCCTAGAGGCTGGTTGTTCGGTGCGGACGAGCTGGGGCTGCCCTTCCCGACGTTGGAAAGTCTGCGGCGCGGGTGGGTCACGTCGAGGCGGCGTCCAATACTGCCGGGACGCTGGGGCCGGTCTGCGAGCTACTGCGGCGTAAGTCAGAGTCGGCTCCTCGGGTGCTGCTACGATGGCAGGAGCCTCCGGTTGGAATGCCCTCTGGACCTCCTCGCGGGTAACTTCGGCGATCGACAGCGCAGCCGGCTGGTTGTCAGTAGGCAGGAGCTTCCTGAGTTCTTCTCGGACGATGTCGCGGACGATTTCCCGAAGGCCGTCGACAGTGGTGGTGCTCTAGTCCAGACAGGTAGCTGCGACGGTTGGAGCAGTAGGCGCGCCGGGGAGTCGGTGGTAGTGGCTTGCTCGAGACGCCAGTGCACGCTCAATGTTAGTGGCTTCAGTCACAAAACCGTCGACGGTTGTCGGAGGACTGCGGACAAGGCCCCCGAAAATTTCAGCCTTCACGCCACGCATGAGGACGCGAAGCTTCTTCTCCTCGGCTGCCTCCGGATCTGCTCGGGCACATAGGCGCGTGACATCCTCAACGAAGCTGGTCACGCTTTCGTTGGGGCCCTGCACCCTTGTTTGGAGAAGGTCCTCCGCTCGCTGCATGCCGACGATGGTGGTTGAGGAATGTTCGCTTCAACTCGGTGGCGCAGGACTCCCACGTAGTGAAGGACGCTTCGTGGTTTTCAAACCAATGCCTCGCAGTTCCTTCGAGCGCGAAGTAGAGATTGTGAAGGCATTGGTCAGTCGTCCATCCGTTGTGGCGGGCTACACGTTCATAGTGTTGCAGCCAGTCTTCAATATCCTCGTGGTCGTCTCCGTGGAAAGGCGTCGGTGTTCTGGGAGCGACGGGCAGGTATACGATGGCGGGAGCGGCCGGGGTCTGCGCCTGGTTTGCCATCGTCGTCTTCTTTGGCTTGGGCTTGTCCAACAGCTGACTGTACTCAGGATCATCTCCCTTGATGCGGCGGCTGGTCTGAGTTTCGGGTTCCGCGGAGAGTTGTCTTCTCACCGGGCTTGGAATCGGACTTGCACTGCGGGCTCTTGGAGGGGAACGCTGCACGGGCATCCGGTACCCCGCACCTCCACCAGAATGTCACGAATGACAATTGATGAGGCGAAAATAACTGAGAAA
>JABSTQ010004383.1:0-27455 GCA_013358835.2 Ixodes persulcatus
GCTGGCCGCAAGCATAATGACGCCGATGTTTGTCTAGGGCCCCAGTCGAATCTCCTCCCGACAGCACCGACGACGACGATGACGCCCGTTTTCTCGGAGCAATTACGGACACCGACATGGGAGCACTTCAACGAGACGACCCCGAACTTCGCGCCATGATCGACCACCTCGAAGGTCAAGGAAGTTCAGTTCCGCGAGTCTTGGCCCGAGACTTGTCAAGCTTCGTTCTGCGGCGAGGCGTGCTCTTCAAGAAGAACTTTGGAACGAGCAACCCTGCGTGGCTGCTGGTTCTTCCGGCCAGCCTGCGAGAAGAAATCTTTCAAGCATGCCTTGACGACCCGACGGCTGGACACCTTGGCTACAGCAGGACGCTCGCCCGGATTCGTGACAAGTACTACTGGCCGAGACTCCCGAAAACAGTTCACCTGTACAAACGGTCGTGTCATGAGTGCCAACGACGTAAGAGGCCTCCGACGAAACCAGCAGGACTCCTGCAGCCGATACCTGCCCCGACTACGCCCTTCCAGCAGGTCGGAATGGATTTACTTGGGCCGTTCCCAACATCGACCCAAGGAAATCGGTGGATTATCGTTGCGACCGATTATCTTACACGATACGCCGAGACGAAAGCCCTGCCATCGGGAACAGCGCTAGAAGTCGCCAAGTTTTTCGTCGAATCTATACTCCTTCGACACGGCGCACCTGAAGTGTTGATCACAGATCGCGGGTCATCCTTCTTGGCACAGCTGACTCAAGAAGTTCTTCGGCTAAGCCACACCAGCCATCGTCGGACCACCGCGTACCATCCGCAGACCAACGGGCTAACGGAGCGGCTCAACAAGACGATCGCCGACATGATCTCCATGTACGTCGACGTAGAGCACAAGACGTGGGACGAGGTATTACCATACATCACGTTCGCCTACAACACCGCAGCTCAAGAAACAACCGGGCTTACACCATTCGAGCTTGTGCCTGGAAGAAAAGTGACGACCATGCTGGACGCGATGCTGCGCCATGAGCCTGTGGATGACGGATGCGACGATGCCCATGTGGTCAGCCAGAGAGCAGAAGAAACACGCCAACTAGCCCGCCTTCGAATCCACGATCAACAGCGTGTCGACGCTCGCCGGTACAATCTTCGTCGCCTCGTCGTCCACTTCCAGCCCGGAGACAGAGTGTGGGTTTGGATGCCGATCCGTCGTCGCGGTCTCAGCGAGAAATTGCTCAAGCGCTACTTTGGACCCTACAAGGTTCTTCGCCGTCTCGGGGACTTAAACTACGAAGTGCTTCCAGACGGAACAAGACCATCAAGACGACGCCAACCACGACCCCAAGTAGTCCACGTCGTGCGGCTCAAGCCGTATTACGAGCGATAGAACTTTGAACTCTCGTTAAACTGTGAACTGTGGCTCCCGATTCTGCTATCCTTTTGTTGTGGCTTTGTGTTTTGTGTTGCATCTGGACGATGCACTTTTAAAGGGGGGGATAATGCGGCGCGCAGGGCCGAGAAAGCAACGCTCGGTCAAGGACCTCTAGAAAGTTCTCGTTTATTCTTGTTCCGGACGTAACTTCTATCATTTATTCCTGCTTTTTGTTGTTCTAGAAAGTGCTTGTTCATTCTCGCCCCGAGCGCGCTACGCTCGAACCTTCTCCGCGGAACCTTCGAGATAGTGACTCACTCTAGATAAGAGGCCGCCCGCGACCTTGTCGAGTCAGTTTCGCCCCAGCGTTCGACTCTGCTCTTTCGCCGACTTCGACGCCCGCGACGCCCTGCTGTTATCTTCTGTTTCCTTTTTGTTTTTGGGCACAAGTTCGCCCCCATTAAACGTTTCAGTTTTTCCCAGTTACTCTTCGTTTCACCTCGTCATTCGTGACAATATTACAAAGACCAAGCTTCTTACTTTTGCTACAATTAAGTCTAAGTCTGCTTTTTATTATAAAGTTAATGGTGCAATTCTTGAAAAGGTAACTCATTACAAATACCTCGGAGTATTTCTAACGGATAATCTCGACTGGAAAATGCATATTGATCATATTGTGAGCAAAGCGAATCGATCTCTCGGGTACCTTAGGAGGAACTTGTTCTTAGCACCAAGTGACGTTCGATTGTTAGCTTACAAATCATTTATTCTTTCAAAACTAGAATATGCGAGTATTATTTGGAACCCATGGAAAGATTATTTAATAAAAAAATAGAGTCTGTTCAAAATAGAGCCGTACGTTTTATTTTTAGAGATTATTCCTTTACGTCGAGTGTGACAGCACTGAAAACAAGAGCTGACCTTGTTCCTTTATGTAATAGACGCAAAGTATCACGACTGACTTTTCTTCATCGCGTGTATTATTGCAACGCTGACCTAAAAAGTCAACTTTTACTTCAGCCCCATAGGATTTTTCCTCGGCATGATCACCGTCATAAAATTAGGCTACCCTTATGTCGCACTAAGCATTTTTCAGAGTGGCCCTTGATCTTGGCTATCCATGAATGGAATAACCTCCCTGAAAGTGTGGTTGATATCTCGGACTGTGCACAGTTTAGGAGTGTATGTGAAGAATTATTTAAGTCAGTTTAATTTTATACGCTCTCTGGTGTGTAGCTGTTTGTGTATATTGTATGCTGTGTATGTGTGCGCGATCTGTCGCGTGCTGATTTAAATGTTAGTGTTTTCCTGTTTTTGCTACGAACTTTTTCTTTTGTCTCTCCCTCCCTCATGTAATGCCTCCGGGCGCTTTGAGGGAAAAAATAAATAAATAAATGAATAAATGAATAAGCACTTGTATATACTAACCTGCTACAGTAGTTGTATCCCTTTGACTAAGATTTGTTAGTCACCTAAGTAAATCGGAATGACAATTTTAAACATGACCGGTGAATACAAAGTGCTTACTAATCTACGATTACCACCCGCCGTGTGATAATTTTAGTCAGTGGTAGTTAGTCAACAGTTAAACTGGTCACGTCTGGTAAGTATGGTCGATGCTTTATAATGTTGGAGTCAGTGGCCCATAAAATGCTCCAAATGCGTCTTAGAAAAATCTAATATTTCTTCACAGTTTCTTCAAAATGGGGATGATATGTTTCAACTTCATATCACATGATTTCCACATTTTTTTGGTTCCAGGCAGGCAGTGCAATCTACCCGGTGGCTGTCAGCTCAAGCCTAATTAATCCTGAGGCGCCCAGCTATGTGGCAGTGGAGGGAGACCTCGAAGCCGCGTCGCCTGCTGAGGCAGTCCTGGTTGCATTCTGTCCTCTAGATCATCTTTAGCTACGACTGGAGCCCCGAAAGTGTTGTTCCAGATGCCTTTATTGCGTCATCTTAGAACTTTTATAAGATGTCTAGTCATGCCATTGATTTTAATGCCATTGTGTTTGTGACAGCCACAATAAAACATTGTCATTTACTTTCAGAACTAGGCCGTCTTCATCTATTATAAGGCCCACCCTTGAAGCACGTACTATCACACACAAAGGGCCATAGTACCTTCTTTTAGGGGGTAAACGTGATTCCATCAAGTGTGCATTTAACCTATAATAAGGTGGTGAACTGGGCCAGTTGGTTGCTGTTATACATGATGGGGAGAACAGCTCCGAAAGCGCGGACTACGAAGAACAAACACGACAGGACAGCACTTTTCTGTCGTGTTTGTTCTTCGTAGTCCGCGATTTCTGAGCTGTTTTCCTCATCGTGTGTATTTAACCTCAAAGTGGATAATAGTTCCCTCCAAATGGAGGTAAAAGCAGCGCCCTCAATTACGTCGTCTTACCTCTCAAAAGGGTTGAAATTCTCCCCTAAAGGAGGTAAAGGCTGACTCTGAAATGATGCACTTTTAACACCAAAAGGAACTAAGGTTACCTTCAAAAGGAGGCAATGTTGCTCCCTAACCTAGGGGGTAAGTTTGCACCCTCGTGGCAGGGGGTAACGATACCTCCAAAAGGGGTTGCCCGGTGTGCAAGTCGGTTACCCCCTTAAGGAGGGTACTAAAGTACCCTTTTCTTTAAGAGTGCAACCAATCACTAAAAGATCGTAGGGTCCCAACGTTTCGGTGCCGACTCGGCACCTTCCTCAGGGGGGGGCTATTTAAAAGAGAAGCAGCTTATTTCTTTTCTTCTGCGGTGAATGTAGGGCAGTATCTTCGTTTTTACGGTGGTCAGTTTTCAAACCAGGTGCGTTCCCTGTGGTTCAGAGAAGAACCGACGCATTTGTGCTTCGTATCACCGGCAAAGACAATACAGTTGCTCTACACCGCCTCAAGCCTGCACACCTTGAAGCCGCACCCGTAAACCAGGTCAACGCACAAAAGAGCCTTCAATGGAAGGATATAAATCCTCTTATAGGAAGTATTCACTGGCGGCCATAGCTGTGTGCGCGACTGCTGAGCGCGTGCTGATGGCTAGCTTCCAGTGTTCTTTTGCAACGTGCATTCCACACCGCCAAAATGGCTGGTCTTAGCAGCCTATTAATGGGGGGCTCGTTTTGAGCATGCGCTCTAGACAGCACACACAAATATGGCGCCCAGTGAATACTCCTTATAGGGGGGGGGGGGTGCATATCAGTAGTGACTCAGATTCCACGAGAACCAAGCGCTAGCCCACTAAAGAAATAAAAGTTGATGTGCTGGTGGCGCGTGACACTCGCACGCCTCGGACACAGACCAAAAAGAACACCAACTGGCCACCGTAAAAAAACGAAGATACTGCCCGACATTCACCGCAGAAGAAAAGAAAGAAGCTGATTCTCTTTTATAAAGCACCCCCCCCCCCCCCCCTGAAGAAGGTGCTGAGGCGGCACTGAAACGTTGGGACCCTACGATCTTTTAGGGATTGGTTGGCGTTTGCCCTTTATTGATAACGTTTAACCCAACCAGGCAGACGTCTGCCGAAATTTTCACCTTCAAATGAAAAGTAGATTTTGCCAAGTACCAAAAGCTGAATGATTATGCACAGGCTTATGTAAACAGTATACGTTTTGCCATGTACCAACGAGCATGCTGGTAGTGCAGTTACACAAGGTGGCATCTGCAAGAGTAACTGCGGCAGATGCCAACACATGCACACTCAGTATTTGCGTATGTCCTCACCATTCTACTTTGTGACTTGGCAGAATGTTTAATTTTAGCTACTGAAAGGTGCGTCAATTAATTATGTATTTACTGGTAACACAGTATGTCAGCACGCGTGTTGGTCAGTTTTCTGTTTTGTCCGTATATTGCCACGCGCGTCGCCGACCGAGCGCTTGCGTGGCCAAACGGTTACCGTGCTTGGCTATGTAGCGGAGGCTCCAGGTTTGATTCAAGGGAGCGGATTCTTCTTTTAGTAATTCTTTCGACTTGACGTTCTCGTAAGCTAGAGAACCTCTAAATTTGATTGAGTTATGAATATTTTAAGCGCCGTACGTTCTATGCCGAACTTTCCAGAAACCCACGCTGGTACAAATGGTGCTCCGCGTGGCGGTCCGGAGTTAGTCTCGCACTTGCGCTCGATAGTGCTACTAAGCCGACCGTCGACGCTTGCGACGCTACCTCTTTATATTTTTGTTTTTGGCACAAGTTAGCCAAATTAAACGTTTAGTTTCTGTTCATTCGTCGCCTCGTCATTTGTCATTCGTGGCACTTTTGTGGAGGTGCAGGTTATCACAGCCCATGAAGTGTACCCCTCCGAGGCCTCGCAGCGCAAGCCCAATACTCGGCTCAAAAGGACCATCCACAGGAACTACCGAAACCCGAGGAAGCCACCGCACCCAAGGCCTACACCCGGAAGTCGGACTTTTGACACCCGAGAAATGGCAGCCAACAAGGCTGGCGATGGACAACCAGTCGTCGCAGACCCTGACCGCCGCCGTAGGCGTATACCCACCAGTCTCACGAAGAACTCCAACGCTTTTTCACGGTGAGGTCCACGAGACATCGAGGATTGGCTGCAACACTTTGAACGTGAACGTGTGCTTGCAGAACATTGACTTCTCGCTAGAAGGAACTGCGAGGCACTGGCTGGAGAACCACGATGCTTCTTAACTTTGTGTGAAGTGTGCAAACAAAAAGTGAAGAAGACGATTGCAAGCCAGCACCGACGCGAGAGGGCCGAAGATTTCCTTCGAACAAGGACCCAAGGCCTAAACGTGAGCATCCCCAGCTTCGTCGAGCATGTTCTCATATTGAGCGCCAGCGCCGACCCTCCAGCTACTGAGAAGAAGCTACACCACCTGATAAAGGGCGTTAAAAGTGCGATAGTTGGCGGCCTCATCCGCAATCCCCTGACAAGAGTCCACGGGTTCGTCACAGAGGTGACAAATTTAAAACGTGCCGTACTAGCGCGCGGCTGACACTGCCAGCGGCTTTCCAGTGTCGCTGCCCTTTCGTCTTTTAACTACAACACACCGGAAATTTGCGGGGATAATCCGGGACGTCGTCCGGGTGTAAATCAAGAACCTTCTACATGCTGCCGCAAGATCAGCTTCGCCCTCAATCGCCGAGATTTTCAGGGAAGAAGCTCAGGAAGCGCTGCAGCCAGAGGTTCTCCTCAGCGCCCCTCCGGAACCACCGACGGTTAGGAACGCCGCAACTGCCTGATGACAGCCGCATCTTGCTCGCCCGTATAAAGCATCACCGCGACGTGAACATCCAGCTGCGCAGTACGTTCGTCTAGAGCAACCTTCCCTGAGGAAAGCGGACTTCTGGAAGAAGGCCGACCTACGCCCCTTGTGGTACCAGTGTGGGAAGCCGACCATGTGTACCGGTGATGCCCATGCCGGCAGCTCGGGCTTCGGGGGTTCGCACTGAACGCTTCCGCTTAAGTTGGAGGGGGGGGGGGGGGGGAACTTCCGCGGAACATCGAGGAGTTCCTGCGCCGGCCACCATCCACTGGGCAAGTCATCTTCGAGGATCCCGCTCGCCGTCCCCGCGCCGTCACGTGTCGCCTTTTCGTCGGTCCCGTTGAGATTGCCTGTCCCCCATTTCTCGCCGGGAAAACTAAGCCCGGCAAGTCCCGGAGGTGAAGTTGACGTGGACGGACGACGTGAAGAGCCTCCACGAACGCCGGAGCTCTCCCACTCTCCCGACACCACGCATCTCAAAGACGCCCCTGCAATGGTGCCCAACAACTCCAACGTTGTTATCCACGGCCACGAAGCATCGGCACTCGTGGACACCGGAGCAGACAGTTCAGTCTCGAGTGGAAGCTTCTATCACCTCCTTCCAAAAGCAGTGTTGTACGAAACGGCTTTCCGAGGAACGGCGTTCCTGGAACGCGTTCCTTTTAGGAGAAACGAAGGAACACTGCCATTCGATTTTGCGCCGGTGGAACTGAAACGGGAACTCGTTACAATTTTACTGAAACGGAAAAAGGAACGGCGTTCCTTTTTTGTCGTTCATTGGGGCCATTGTTATTTCATTTTTAAGAGGGAAATTCTTAAAGTATGAAAACAATGCCTTTAGAACGAGCAGAATTCCGATAACACTTTGGTTACTTACCTTAGGGTTTATTTTGCGTGGTTCTCGCTTGGTAACAGTCGGGTACATTAGAGCCAGTGGACGTTGATTCTTTTTCCAGTGCCCGAGACTAGAGTACAAAAAGCAAAAAAATTTAGTCGAAGGGAAAAACACAGATAGAGGGACGTTTCAAAACTCAGCTACTTTCTTTGCTTCCACGAATCCTCATGCACCCAGAAATGTAGTGCCGGCAACAGCCATCACTGAACTCCCACAAAACGACTTAGAGTTACAACAAAAGAACAGGTTACCTGACATCGAACGCACCCTTGTATCCCGAGTATTTGTCTCTTAAAATATTAAAAAAAAATCTTTATTTCTTATACCCTTGTCCCTCCCCCCCCCCCCCCTTTTCAAACTGAAAAACGAATCGAACCTTCATGAAGAAGGACTTGCAGTTTTCAAGACTGACCTTCTGAAAGCCCTACCCTCTTCTTCATTTGCTCGTCTTACCGACAGCAACATTGAGGAGCATCTGTTGTTAAATTAAAACAAGGCACTTTGTGAGATTGAAATGTGTGAGGTTGTAAAACGCTCGTGCAATATGGAGCAACGGTACATTTGACTCGGCTGAATTGCCCCCCACAAAACATGGTTAAAAGCTAAGATTTTAGAAGGTGAATATATAAAAAATGACACTCTGCCTCCGCTTGTTTTCTTCTCCCTGGATTTCCTTCCATCACGGCAGTCAAATTTGTATGTTGCCATTTATTGGAATAGATAGAAAAATAACTCTTCTCGATTTAACTAAATATGGTAATCAGTAAAATACAATTCTGACGTATACGTAACGATGCGTTTCATTTTTTTTAACTATAACAAGAACGAGTTCGTCTTTCAGATATGGAACTTGTAATGGGAAAGCGTTCCAAAAATCGGAAGAAACGAGGAACGAGATTTCGTTCCTTTTTCTAGGACGTGTACAACACTGTCCAAAAGTGACGACGCCGTGGGATGGGCCGCAGATACGAACCGCTGGAGGGCATTTCATCACGCCTGTCGGAACGTGCGCTGCTCGCGTTGAAATTCACGGCGAGACGTGTCCTGTGAAAATCGTTGTTTCAGAGACGTCATTCTTGGCATTGGACTTTCTGTGTAAATACGTCACCGACATCGACCATAAAGAGAAAATACTGATGCCGCGGATTCCTGTTCCGCCATCAGAGAGATCCCAAACAGCATCAGCCGCCGTCCGATCCGCTACCGACCACGTGAACCTGCCGCCGCGATTAAGTGTTGCTGTAGCCGTTGTGACAGATGCAGCTAACGGCGTCGAAGTGGTTCCGGAAGGCAATTTTGAATTGCCCCTGGGAAGAGAAATAGGCGTCGAGAGAGGAGTAGCTAAACTTCAGGATGGGCGCACGGTGGTCCTCGTGAAGAAATTTGGGCAACAAACGCCTCATGAAAGGTGCAGTTATGGGCCACGTCGAAGAACTCCAGAATTCTGCCAAAATCGCCTCGATTACTGAAGAATCCTCGTGACCTCAGCACAACAGTACGTCGCCACCGCAGCTCGACATTGATCCTAAAATTCAGGGCCCAGAAGGATGGCAGCTGACAACCTCCTCGCCGAATACTGCTACTGATTTGCGACGTCGTCGAAGGTGTGCCAAACCGCCGTTGCAAAGCACCGCATCGTTACCAAGGACGACGCGCTCCCAGTGCATCGATCGCCGTACAGAGTCTCCGTAAAAGTAAGGGAGGTAATCCAGGAGCAAGTTCAAAAGATGGTGTATGACAACATAGTCCAGCCTTCAAGAAGTCTGTGGGCCTCAGTGGTCGTACTGGTTGAGTAGATGGACGTAACGTTTAGGTTATTTCTGGACTAACGGCAGCTGGGCGCGGTGACGACAAAAGACGTCTATTCATTCCCCTCATCGACGACACGCTAGACCGGCTCGATACCGTCCCAGAAATGGTTGCTTATGGCTTTCTGGTACACAGGTCACGACCGCAGTCGCTGCATTGTGCCTACTACGCCTTCCTGAGTGGCAGCCGCCGTTCTCACCGCACGAAGTTGACAAATTTGGATCATGGATTGTCCCCGACGTTGTGTACTCGGTACCGTCGTCGAACTTCAGCCATGCTAACAACCTTCGTCCAGCCACCCTGCGCTCCCTGGTAACCTGACCAGCAACGACAGGGCGTATTTAAACGCTCGCCCGAGCATCAGCCAGTTGGGCACGACACCGTCCCAGAAATGGGTTGCTTATGGCTTTCTGGTACACAGGTGCGTCCACTGTATTCTGCTTATTGTGACAATAGCGTGTGTGTGATAGCGGTGTCGTGCTCTCCTAGGTTGTACATTGCTTATTGGTCCGCTGAGGGGGTGATTGCATTGTACTTTCCGAATTTTCTACTACTCTGTGGCGATGTCGAGTCAAACCCAGGCCCAGGTGATGTTAATCCCAACACGGTAAGCGCTTGCGACAACTTGGCAACTGAAGGAAGTGATGTAATGCAGACGCTGAACTCGCTTCTCGCCGGCCAAGCACAAATTCTGTCTGAGATTAAAAACCTCCAGATTAAGCAAAACGAGGGGGATGAGATGCTGAGCTCGCTCAAATTCAAAGTGGAGGTCATCGAGAAGAATTGCGCTGGCTTTCGAGAAGCTCGTCAGAGCATAGATATTCTTTCCAAAGCAACATCTGAAAATGTGGCTTCACTTCATCGTCTTCACGAAAGATGCGAGTACTTAGAAAACCAGTCACGGAGAAACAACGTCCTCCTCTTTAACATACTTGATTCCGCGGACGACACTTTGTGGCGAGTGGCCAATGAAAAGGCCATTAAGTTCTGTAACGAACAAGCTTGACATCAATGTGGAGCCTAACGCGATTGAACCCGCTCATAGGATTGGCAATTTTCGTCGTGAGGATTGTGTCCCGAGACCGCTCATCGTAAAATTCAACTCCTACCAACACCGTGAACTAGTACTATCAAGGGGAGTAAGACTAAAAGATACGCGCTTTCGTATCAATGAAGATTATTCAAAGGTTGCCCGCATTGGCGCGCAATGCGCTTATCGATTTTGCAAAAGATATGTATCAGTTCTTCAAGCCAAAGCATGACAAGCTCATTATGAACGGTAAATGTTACGTCTATGGGGTGTGCTCAGAGGGACGGTCATGGTGGTGTCATGCCTATTTTTTGTTTTCAGTTATATTTTTATGTGAGGTAGCGAAACCTGATCACACAACGGATATTATATTTCCTAGATATTTTCTAGTATTCGTGAGAAAAACCGCATTCAAGAGAAGGTTGAAAAACCGATTTTCCAAACTGCGCGATGACGCAAATTTGAATGCTGGAGAAATAAAGAATGCAGCTTTCTACACAGTCAACGTTTTTTATGTTTAATGCACGGATACTTTACTGTCATGATTAGTTAAAGGTAACTTATATAGGCAAATATTGCAAGCGAAATAAAATGCCAAACTTGACTTTTGGAGCAAATCTTCCAATAATAAGGCATTTTCCGGCGAATTTCTAAGTTGCTTTAAATTTATATTTTAAAGCTGAAACTTTTTGTGTCGAGTGTTGCATGCTTTGTGAAGGTTTAACAAATTAATTAGCGTTCTACTGTTGAAAGTGTTTTTTCTGCATTGCTCCCGGAAAGTTTGTCAAAATCGAAAAAGTCAAAATTTTGCGATTTTTGTGCGGCAATTTAAAAAGAAATCCTTCTCGAGTTTCTTTAAATTTTACCCGAAGGGCCCTTGATGACCGGTAATTACAAATCTGCAAAGACGTGTTGCATTATTTTGTTTGAATTTAAGAAAATAAATGCGTAACCAGGTCGTGGTCGCATCAATTACCGCTGGGGCGTTTCTGTCTTATCGACTAGTGGTACACGTGCGACGCAAGCCAGAGTAACCGTACTTGGTCATATTAATGCCCAGGCGCCACGAAGCACTCTAATAATAGCATGTGAACTTGGTTTCATCGCTGATATGGCTGATATTGCCAATGAAAACTGAACGTTAAGCGCGTCTGATCCATATTAGGGTGTTACACTTGGCTGAGTAGATGCTCATTGCGCTAGCACTTCAAGTTAGTACTTCATTATTAGTACCTGGCTGACAAATTGATTTGATTCGTTCGAAAGCTTGCTCGCATCGCTCGAAAGCTTGCTGACAAAATAGTTTGATTCATTTTTCTATGCATTGCTTGGAACAAGCAACATTGCGGAAACTTCTGCCCCGACCGATGGCGGGCGTGTCCAGGGCGGAACGACAACAATTTACATCTCGAAAAACAATTGCGAATGAGTGTAAATCAAGGTTGTGTTACAGGGTAGTTAGGCAGCATAAGCGGTTCAGCGTCAAAGGCAACAGCCAAGTGTGCACTCGGGCGCTATTCAAGTCGCTCCTACAGGATGTCTTGCGACGCCTCATCCGCGATCAGAAAAGTCATGATCTGTGACTGGGTCAAGGTTTGCAAGAGAGTTATCGAACTGGAGAAATGTATTGATGAAATTCCAATAGGGTTATAGAGTGCGAAAACCGGCAGATGTTTATTTGCAATTAGAACGCTCTTGGTGTGAATCGGCCAGCAACACCACCTAATGCCGTAAGCCGTCGCACGTGTACAGGTTTGTGGTTCACTATAAATAGAAACAAAAGAAAGAACTGCTGATCAGTCGACCGGCCTACACCGCGGTGAGGTTTTGCCAATAACGAGGACGTAGCACAAGTTTTAAAATAACAGGGGTTTAATTAAAATGATGATTTAAATAGAAACAGAAATAAGATAATGGGGTTCACAAGTACCTAAAACGTGGCAATAAATAGACTTAGCACTTGACCCTGCCGGTGCGCGGGCGGCAAAATGCAAAAATACCTATAGTCGGTTACAAGTTAAGAAGGTAGGAGAAGCTCCTCCCACAAGCGTGGTGCGCCGGTTTCAAATCCCTCCGCAATCGAAAGAAGAGTTCACTGGAAACGCTCCTTGTTCCGCTTCAATGGATAGATAATGGCCACAGAGTGGTGGCAACTTGTCTCCGACCCCCACGTTTTAAGAAAGCGACCTTTGTATTCATCGGAGAGGGAACCGAGCCCCTGAAAGCAGCCTTTGTATCAATCGGAGAGGGACGCTAATCACCGAAAGTCGTCTTTGTTTGCATCGGAACCAAAAGACTCTAATCTCCCTCTCGTGGCTTCCACAATGCTAAGTCAAAGTCGAAAGATAAAGCAAATATGTGCAGAAAGGCAAGACCCTCCTCGCGCGTTGTCCGCGACGTCACGGAAACGATGGGACGCTATTGGATGCGGAGGTGGCGGAGGGATATATGATTCCCTTTGAGTGGCATTTGCCGCTACCTTCTTGACTTGTAACCTACTATAGTGAATACACAGAAGCAAAACAATTACAAGAGAATTGAAAGCTGAACTCCTAATATACTGAATTACTACCAACCAGATTGCAATACTGAGGAGCTAGCGGGTGGAGGGAGTGTCTAATCTGTCACTGTCCGGGAGTTACGGCCTCTTCCGTTGCATTGTCCGAAGGGGGTGGTACCGGTGAATTCCACGGTGGGCTAGTGGGGAGCTCGATCAGGACAGCCACACACTCAGACACACACACACTTCTTGCGGACGCTTCCCTAGCACGGACCTGGCCAGCCATCGTCACTTTTCCCGGTATCAATCCGCTTTTTCGCAGATTGAATATCAGGGCTCCAAGTGTAGAGCATACTTCGTGTTCACACAGGTCGCATTTCGTGCGAGGCGAAAAGAGCGTGGTTGAAAGCGCGATATATCAAACCAGGGGCAGGAAGGCCTTCGAACTCTTTGTGCTGCGGAGTTTATATTGAAGGGCATAGAAATTTGGAAACTGTGATGTACGCCTGGGTTGGTCTCCGGGTAATTCAACGAGAGGAGTCTCTAATATACAGACATGTAAAAATTACTCAAAAAAGGTAGTTAAGTTATGTTACTGAGTATCGACGCTAAAAGTAATTGGAGTAGAGTAGAAATTACGCATTTGTAATAGTAAATGAGTAAACTACTAACTACTGTAAAAAAGTAGCGAGTTACTTTAAAGTTACATTTGAAGCTACTTTTTTATATTTTTATGGTAGCAAAATGAACAGCAGTTTTGATCAGTGAAAAACACTGCGAGTCTAAAATAAAGGCAGTCATTTTATGGCTTGCGTTTTCAACAAAATAGTTTATCCGCTCGCAGGAGCAATTGACTTTCAAAGTTCTTATCGAAAGTTTTTTCCCTTTTCCTCCTAAAGGCGTCCCCAACCAAGCTAAAAAGACGTTCCTCCGACGCGCTGAATTGAACGGCAGCATTGAATTTCAGAAAGGGACTATGCAAGGTCGGGTAAGGGAGTGTCGGCATTTTAGGTGTTCATCACGAAATATGTGAGGTTTGCCTCCTCTAGAGGGTCTTCTATAACAAACACTCCTCCTTTTTTCTTTTTTCTTCGGCAAGTTGAGATTGTTATGACTGGCCCCTCTTTATTCCCACGACGTTCGGAGAGTACGCTGAGCAAGTGCACCTGGCCGTCAAAGGTTCAAGTCTCATACCATGACGATGAGATCATCCGGCCGACTGCGCGTATCGTTGCAGTGCTACTGCTACACTACTGAAAACAAGAAATTGTTTTGAAACGAAGTATGCTTCGCCGCTGACGCCGGGTCTAACAAAAGGATCTCCCAAGGGTGACTCACAATCCTCGCGGCAACTACGGTATCCTGACACGCCTGAAGAGAAAATCGTTTTCAACGAAGAGGAGGTCTCCCTGGAGTGGAAGGTCGGAAGGACGCGAAGGATTAAGTAAACAAGCATTGTCGCTCGTACAGTTGCAGCAGGAAGCGGGAACGTGCTCCCATGAACAGATTATCCGTGTCTGCGTTTGTGCGGGAGGGGAGTCCGGCTATGCAAGGGAGTATGCGCTGACGACGAGGCGACCATGGGAACAGGCGCCCAGCTGCGGGGTCATTCCAGTGGCACCTCTGCCACTGGAATGACCAGTGGCGGGAGGCGGGAGACAACGTGAAAACAACTACACTCGGAATGTCCCCGTCTTTCATGGTTGCAGCTGGAGGTGCGGCGCCTGCGTGCATTACCGGATTAGGTCAATACCCGACCAAAGCTTGTTAAGCATCTCTTCCTGCGTTCGTGCGTGCCGGTGTTATGTTTTGGCTGCTCGTCGCCACCTTGGCCCAAGTATGTCTGTGATGCAGTTTTTACGGCTAGGAACGGAATGTAAAGCGCCGTTCACACATATGCAACCGAGTAAGACCGAGAGAGACCAGACCGGTTTTTAAGTCCTTTGTGACGTCTTAAGGCTCGTTCACACTCTTGCAACCGAGTACGACCGAGAGAGACAAGACCGGTTTTTAATCCTCTTTCGACGTCTTAGGAGCGGGCGCGCTGCTGCGGAGCTGGTCTTAAGACGTCGTAAGAGGATTAAAAACCGGTCTTGTCTCTCTCGGTCGTATTCGGTTGCAAGAGTGTGAACGAGCCTTTAGAACCAGCTCCGCTGCAGCGCATCCGGTCCTAAGACGTCGCAAGAGGCTTAAAAACCGGTCTGGTCTCTCTTGGTCTTTAGCGCCGTTCACATATATGCGACCGAGTAAGACTGAGAGAGACCTGACCGGTTTTTAAGCCTCTTGCGACGTCTTAGGACCGGAAGCGCTGCAGCGGAGCTGGTCCTAAGACGTCGCAAAAGGCTTAAAAACCGGTCTGGTCCCTCTCCGTCTTACTCGGTCGCAAGAGTGCGAACGGGCCTTTACTCGGTTGCATATGTGTAAACGGCGCTTTAGGGGCCCCTTGTTCATGAACGCCAATTCATCTGCCAAAGTCTTATTTATTTCTGCGCTCGAGCTTTTGGCATGAGCAAAACTTAGCACTAGATCTCGAAAGTAGTTTGTCATTTGAGTAGAAGTTACGTGAAAAATGTAGTTAAATTAAACTACTCATTACCCATATAAAGTTGTAATTGAAAGTTATCAAGTTACTCGGAAAAGTAGTTAAACCACAGTAGTTTGAGTAGAGTTGTTGAACTACGTCCAATTCTGCTAATATATCGGGGCGCAGACGGATTTGGTGACAGAAGCAATCTACTTGAACACGTTCACGGAACTCAGGGCTTCTTCCACTCAGAGTCCGCGCTGCGTGCAACGTACAAGGAATTCTCCTGATCTAATTTTTCATATTTCCACATGTGAAGCGACTGGATTCCAGGCACGCTCTTGGGCGTTCTTCCACTCTAGTTTTTTTTTTTCGTTCTCAAAATGCCTCAAGCTCACCATCCGTAGGCTTGGTGTTTTGCAAGCCCCCCCTACCCCGTCACATGCATTCTGTCCTGCCCTGTTGCCGAAAAGATCCACTTCGTCGTCTGGAGCACACTGCACTGCAACTAGTGAAGTTAATACCGGTTCTTAAAATGAGTGGCCGCTCCACCGCTAACGTAAGTGAAGCGAGAGTAGATTGGTGCGTTGTTCTCGAGGTGTGCCTTAATTTTTGACAAGGCCAAGCATGCATGCGTCGAGTCATGAGTTAGATCGTCGCAAATAGCAGCATAGCTCCGCGTCGACTTCCTTTACATTGCAACTCACGTGAAGATGCTGATCTGTTTCTTTTGACAAAGGTACGCCTGTACCTCGTCCGCAAGCATCACGGTCAAATTCTCGGCAAAGTAAAAGTGAAAAACAATAGCACCCCTTTCACAAGACTGCTTCTCGTCATGTCTTGCGTTTCCTTGCACAAGTCGTAGGTAGTTGTGAGGGATCCACTTTATCACAGTCTTTTGAAGCTCCTTGATAAACGCTGCGGCCGTCAGCGTCTTTTTAATTAACTCTCCCGATTCCCATGTTGCGAAGACTACCTCCTCATCAAGTTCAATATGGAGGTTTTCCACTGTCGATTCTTCCGCACTTGGGCACTGGTCACACTTGCCGAGGAAGCAAGGGGAAGTAGGCTGCGGACATACACAGAGAGCCCGCACATCTTCCGCAGAAGGTGAACCCCCTATCGTATTTTTCAGCCCCTCGAGACATCGCTGGAACTTGGCACAGTAGATACAAACACACACCTCCCGGTATGGCGAGCACTTGACCCAATGAGGTCGCAAAGATATAAACTTTGTGAGGCCAATGCAAAGCTGGGGGGGGGGGGGGGGGGGCAAGTTTGTAGACACCGTACGCTTCGCGCAGGGACCGGGTCATGAAGCGGTTTGGAACCCATTGGGTCTCTCCCTTGATTTTCACGCGCACATCTTCCGCCATTGGGCTTTGCCCACCAGCTCGCCCGTTTTGTAGTTTGTAAGCACTCCTCTTCACCAACCTTGCACCTACACGCCTCGCCTCCTCTGTTCTGCGTATTTGCTCAACCGTGGGGAGGGGCTCTTGTGCCACCACTGGATGAATGACTCTAGTGTTTGTTTACTATCGCCACACGCCCCGCCAGTTATGCTCACACCGCGCAGAAGACGCCGGAAGTGTCGCGTATTGCTGCATCGCGTCCGGTGAGATCCGATCGCCTTTGCGACCGCGGATGTAACCTTCGGCCCCTCTTTCTGCTTCGGCTTCACTTTCGGGGGAAGGGGGGGGGGGGGGGGGGCTGCCACTTATTTTGTCGGCAAGTCTGCATCAAGAAACACTTGTTTTCCTTTGACGTCTTCAATTATGCTCCGGCTTGGAGTCTAGCTACGCCATGCGTTACAATGTGCAATAATACACCACCGGCTTAACCTTCTGTTCACGCCACGCCTTTAATCAGTCGGGCCAAAGGCTTCCGTAACATCGCTCGGTCCTAGCGGTTCCTAGAACGACAAATCAAATTGTTTTGTCAGCCAAGTTCTCATATTAAAGTGCTAATTTGAAAAGGTAGCACGATGAGCAATCTAACCGGCCAAGTATAAAACCCTAATGAGTATCGGACGTGCAGTAAAGTTCAATATTCATTTACAATATCAGCCACATCAGCGATGAAACCAAGTTCACGTGTTATTTGTAGAGTGCTTCATGGCTCCTGGGCATTAATATGGCCACGTACGGATACTGTGGCATGCGTCGCTCGTGTACCACTAGTCCTGAAGACCGAAACGCCCCAGCGGTAACGGATGCGACCATGATCTGGTTACACATTTATAGTTTACTTTTGAAACAAAACTATTCAACATGTTTTTGCATATTTGTAATTGTCGGTCATCATGCGCCATCGGGTAAAATTTAAGGAAAATCAAGAATGACTGTTTGTTTTTTTAATTGCCGCGCAAAAATTTAGAACTTTTGACTTTTTCCATTTCGAGTAAAATTTCCGGGTGCAATCCAGAAAACACTTTCAACAGTAGAATGCTAATTAATTTGCTGAAAATTTACAAAGCAGTAAACACTTAACACAAAACGTTTCAGCTTTAAAATATAATTTTAAAGAGACTTAAACTTTTGCCGAAAAATGCCACATTATGTAAGTTTTGATCAAGATGAAAAGTTTGGCAATTTATTTCGCTTGACATATAGGCTGATATAAGTTAACTTAACATAATTCTGGCAGTAAAATATGGATGCATTAAACGAAAAAAATTTGACTGTGTAGAAAGCTGCAATATTTATTCCTCCGGCCTTCAAAGTTGCGTGATCGCGCATTTGGGAAAATCGTTGTTTCAACCTTCTCTCGAATGCGATTTTTCTCACGAATACAAGAAAGTATCTTGAAAAAGTAAGGTCTGTCCCGTTGTGTGGGAAGGCTTAGCTACATCATATACAATTTTAACTGAAAACAAAAAATATACATGACGCCACTATGACCGTCCTTATTGAACACACCCTATGATAGAGTTTCTAACTTCGTAGGTAAAAATAACGGGACGCTCGGGCAACGTCAAGCCACAAAGCACGTGTCCCTCAAAGTGTGTGTTTTTCATTTTTGACTGCCACGCAAGAAGTATATTTAATAACCAAGACTTATTATCCTCTATTGTGCACTCGAGCTCAGCTGACGTCATAATTCTTAGTGAAACTTGGCTAACACCAGATATCAGCAATGATTAACTCGCGTTATCCTTTAGTCACTTAATCTACAGGAGGAACAGGGTGGCGCAGAAAGACGGCGGGGTTTTTATCGCTGTTAAAGATTCCTTGCAAGTTCTGAGTCACGGCTTCTCGCACGATATGGAATCAGTATGGATCCGTATACAAACTGTGTGTGGTTCATTGCTGATTATGGCATGTTACAAGCCACCGTCGGCAATGAATTTTCACGATGCTTTTAACGAATACCTGAAGTGTTAACCCTGTCCTACCTAACGGATACACTTTCCATTACGGGCGATTTTAATTATGCTGACAATGTATGGCCAACGTTGCCCTCGCGAATGTTCCCCGAGTACATTCAGTCTCTTTCTTCGAACAGTAGAAAGTTTATTAGTGTAACTGAATCATTTTCACTAAGTCAAGCTGCGGATAGATTTACACGTAATAATGCAACATTAGACCTGTTTTGCACTTCAAAACCAGAGTGTATTAAATCTGTCAGTTATTTAGAGCCGCTAAGCGACCACGTATCTGTTTTTCTGGAAGCTTACATTGCTACAAAAGGATGCTTACAATCAACCAAAATTGTGTACAATTACCCTCGAGCAAACGAGGAAAAATTACTAGATGAACTGTCGTACTTTCCACTAAATTATCTTGCAGGCTTTGGTACCAGGTTGGTGCATGAGAACTGGTATTTACTTAAGAATACTTTATTAGACTTGCTAGACAAGCACGTCCCTAAAGCAACTATTCGAACCTCAAAGGAGCAGCCGTGGTTTAAAACATTTCTGCACAAGCTTTAAAACAAGAAGAAAAAACTTTTTAAGCGAGCCGAACAGTCTAATATAAGCAGTGTTTGGGACACTTATTTCAGATGTGCATTAGTCTGTAAAAGCGAACTGAAAAATTCACGGTTTCTGTTCTATAACACTTACCTGAGCAACCTTCTGAAAACCAAACCTAAGAAATTCTGGTCTTTTGTTTAACCTCAGCAACAAAGGACGTTGCTTTCGTTGCGTGACTCCCCACAGGGGGCAGAAGAGCTGGGCAATTATTTTAATAATTTTTTAGTTTTCTTTTCACCAATGAAACTCTCCCATTGTCCATAACTTTATTTGATTATTATATCTCGAGTGCTATGGGGACAATTGCTATTTCTCCTGAGGGCGTCGCTGCCATTATACCAAACCTTACCCTAAGTTCAGCACCAGGTCCGGACAAAATCACCTCCAAGCTCTTGCAGCTTTGCAAGGATATAATTTGTATTTTACTGGCAAAGCTTTCCAGCAGTCTTTAGAAATAGGCATCATTCCGGTAGATTGGAGAACCGCTAACGTCATTCACATTTTTAAAGGAGGGTCCAAAAAAAGCGTTGATAACTATCGTCCTATATCGCTGACAAGCGTACCTTGTAAGATTTTAAAACATATTCTTTTTTCTAATAATATAAACCACTTGTGCGAAAACAATTTATTATTTGTAAACGACCTTCCGCATTAAATCAAATCTAATATAAGATTGTGCGCTGATGATTGTGTGCTTTACTAAAAAATCACCGATATATCGGACAGCGCCCTTTTACAACAAGATCTTGACAGCAATTGTGTTATGGTGTAAGGAGTGGAAGATGGAAGTTAATGAAACGAAGACAAAGTGTATGTCATTTAGAACTAAACGTAAGACTTTAAATTCTAGCAAAGTGGCAAGTTGGGCCAGTTGGTTCATGGTTCTTTAAATAAAAGCGCCGAATAAGACAAGGACAAAGAAGTGGAACGACACAAGGCGCTAGGCGCATGTAAATTCTAGTTACATGCTCCACAACAGTGTAATAGAGAAAGTTACTAGTTATCAATACCTTGGCGTGTTTTTAACAGCTAACCTTAACTGGAAAACCCATATAACGAGCACAGTTATGAAAGTAAGCAGATCGTTAGCTTACATTAAACGCCATTTGAAGTCAGCTGCGCTACAAACGAAACTTATTACCTTCAACTCTATCGTAAAATCACAGCTTGATTTGGCTTCGTGAGTATGTAACCCCCATCAGTCTTACTTAATGGACCTGCTTGAATCGGTACAAAACAAAACTGCGTGTTTTATACTACAAGACTTTAAACGTGAAAGCAGTGTCACAGCAATGAAGGATACACTTGACATTCCTCTTTTGAAGAACACAAGAGCTCGTGCGGGCCTAATAATGTTACATAGACTGTGTTATCATCCCCCAGATTTGACTAAGCAAATATATTGTAAACCAGCGCATCACATATCACCGCTAACTGATAATTGACGCAAACTTCATTTATCCACGCCACAAATGAATCTCTACAAGCACTCACCATTGCAACTGTCGACCGCTCTGTGGAACAAACTGCCTGATGACATTGTTATTGTAGTAGATACGGATGATTTCAAAGATGCGCTGAAAGCGCACTACCTGTGTGCCGGTCGTTGAATTGTATTGTATTTACGTTTTACGTAAGCTTTCATTATTATTTTGTACCCCCCACCCTTATGTAAAGCCCAGAATTGGGCGAATTAAGGGTAATAAAATGAAAATGAAATGAAAATACTTTTCATGAAGGGACCTGAAGAGCGGCTACTTGCAGATCGAATGGGACGAACGGGACCGAGAAAAGTCAGCCTTCGTCACGCCGGATGGACTCTACGAGTTAAAGGCGATGCCCTCCGGACTATGCACGACGCCAGCAACTTTACAGCGTGTCATGGACATCGTACCTGCTGGACTGAAGTGGCAGAGCTGTCTCGTCAATCTTAACTACGTGGTATTGCTCTCAGGTGACTTCGACGAGCACTTCCGACGACTCTGAGCTGTTCGCCAAGCCATACATAACGCCGAACTCGCCCTAAAGCCGTCAAAGTGTCGGTTCACCTATCACGAACTGAAAGTACTTGGTCACGTGGTTAATAATGAAGGCGTTCGCCCAGACCCAGAGAAGACTCGCTCCGTCGCGGAATGCCTAGCGCCAACAGACACGAAGCCGTGCGAAGATTCCTTGAACTATGTGCCTACTATCGGCACTTCATTTGGGATTTCGCAATGATTTCCAAACAGCTCACAAACATCACGAAAGACGCCAAGACGCTTGATTGTGCCGAGGAGCAACAGCAGACATTCGTCGATCTGAAGCAAAGACTCTAGATTTCTCCTGTTCCGGGACACTTCGATCAGAATGCGGAAACCAAGATTCACAAGGACGCTAGTAGCGCAGGACTTGGAGCGATACTTTTTCAATTCCAAAAAGGCACCGAAGTGCAAGAAGGCACTGGAACACTGTCCATGGCGGAGAAAAATTGCTCCACGACAGAAAAAGTATGTCTTGTGGTCGTCTGGGCAATCACAAAGTTTCGTCCGTACTTAGTCACGGACCACCACTCGCTCTGCTGGCTTGCGAACTTCAAGGACCCGTCAGGACACCTCACTCGATGAAGTCTCCGACTACTAGAGTTCAACATGACTGTGGTTTACAAGTCACGCCACCAGCACAGCGATGCGAACTGCCTGACTAGAGCCCCTGTCGAAACACCTTCTGGTAGCAGCGACGACGATGATGACGAGTGGTTCCTAGGTGCAGTGACCACTGACGACATGGCACGACTTCAACGAGACGATCCTGAGCTACGCACACTAATAGAGCACCAGGGTGGGCGCGGGAGTACCATGCCACGTGTTTTCTCACGAGCCCTCCCGACCTTTGTTATTAGAGAAGTGGTACTGTACAAAGAGAATCTTCGGGATTCAACAAGTCGCCGTGTTGAATTAACCTGAGACTGGAGCAGAGAAGAAACATCAAAAAGTAGAAGGAACAGAGAATGGACAGGACGACGTCTCAAAAATGTCTATTCTCTGTCCTTTCTACGTTTTGATGTTTCTTCTCTACCCCAGTCTCAGGTTAAGTCAACTTGGTTAATATTCACCAGCTCGCCTGCACCCGTACGATTTTTCCTAAGTCGCCGTGGCTGCTGGTAATCCCGACCGACCTTTGAGAGGTCATCTTTCAAACCTGCCACGACGAACCGAAGTCCTGGCCCTTTTGGCACAGGAATACTTTTCACATTCGTGAAAAGTATTTCTGGCCGAAGCTCCCCAAAGCCGTCCAACTATACACGTGATCTTGCCACGAGTTGCAACGACGCAAGAAACCGCCGACAAAGCCGGCAGGTCTCCTGCAGCCAATTCCTCCGCCAACTGGACCGTTCCAGCAGATAGAAATGGCGCTTTTCTGCCGTCAACGTCCGAAAACCGCTCAATAATCGTCGCCCAGATTACCTCACGCAGTACGCCGACACGAAAGCCCTTTCTTCAGAGTCTGCTGTGGAAGTTGACAATTCTTTCATCGAGTCGATCGTCCTCCGGAAGTTATGGAGAGAACTCCATCCCAAAGTTATGGTTACAAATCGCGGGTCATCGTTCCTGGCACAGCTGATGCAAGAGATCCTCCGTCTCAGCCATACCAACCATCGGCGAACCACAGCGTGCCATACTCAGACTAATGAGCATATAGAGCGCCTAACCAAGACCATCGCCTACATGGTGTCGATTACATCGACGTGGAACAAAAGACGAGGGAAGAAGGTCTGCCGTATGTCACGTTCGCATACAACACAGCGGTTCTCGAGACCACTGGTGTTACATAATTTCAGCTGGTGCATGATCGAAAGGTGATTACAATGCTCGATGCCATGCTACTTCATGCGTCAGCTGCAGACGGAAGTGACGACGCCCAGGTGGTTGCGCAACGAGCAGTAGAAATCCGCCAGCTCGCCCGATTTCAGCTCCAAGACCAGCAACGTGTCGACGCTGGCCACTAAAAACTTCATCATCGGGACGTCCAACTTCAGGCCTGAGACAAAGTGTGGGTGTGGACACCTATTCGCCGTCGCGTTCTCAGCGAGAAGCTATTCAAACGATACTTCAGACCCTACAAGGTGCCTTTTAAACTCGGGGACCTGAACTACGAGGTGATGCCCGACGGAACACGGACTTAGTGACGTCGCCCTCCACAATCGGGAGTGGTCCACGTCTTGCGCCTCAAGCGGTACACAATGCTCGATAGGACTGTGAACTGTGTTTCCGTACTACGCACGGAAGGTCAGTGTTTTGCAATTCTCCCTACACTTCGTTTCACTTGAAGTCCAGGCGCAACCGACGCTATAGAACTGATGGAACCAAGCTGATAGCGTTAGAAGGGCACCATCACGGTGTTTGTCATGTTTTTGGACGTGTTCTATCATCGCCGAATCAATGATAAACAAAAAGGCCCAGTGACTTGCGCTTTTGACGCTGTATGACTGGTACCATTAGCTTGCAGCGTCGGCTGCGTCTGGACTTAAGCTAAAACGAAGCATAGTTTGCCCTTTTTTTCTGCTTTCTTTAATGCTTTGTTTGCCGGCACGGTGAATCGAGATGATGCGCTTTTAAAAGGTGGGAGTAATGCCACGCGTATCGACGAGCGTGCGCGTGCGTGGCCAAATAGTTAGCGTGCTTGGCTATCGCGCGGAGGCTCCAGGTTCTTTTCCGAAGAGCAGACACTGCTTTTATATATTCTTTCAACTTGACGTTCTCGTAAGTTGAAGATTCTTATCGTATGATCGAGTTATGAATGCTCAACGCGCCGAACGTTCAACACCGAATTTTTCATGAACCCACGCTTGCACAAAATATGCCATAAGATGCGTTGCAGTCCGGAGTCAGTCTCGCTCTTGCGCTCGATCGTGCTGTTCTGCCGTCCTTCGACGCCTGCGACTCTACCTCTTGGTATTTTTGTTTTCGTTCTTCAAATTAAACATTTAGTTTCTATCCGTTCGTCACATCATCTTCTGTCATTCGTGGCAATATAGTCTCGCTGTGTCGAGATAATCTGTAATTCACAAAATCCCTCGGGTCGTCCCAAAGACACTATCTTGAAAAACGTGCTTCCTCTCATAGGTCAGTGAAACTCGCACAGCCTTGAATTGGCTCCGATATAATGTAGCATCCGCTACAGTCAGTTGATCGATGAAACAGTATAACAATAGTTGCACAGAAGCGCCGTTAAGTTGGCAGCCAACTAAACCCCGAATGTTCTGGCTGAAATGTTAAGCAATTCAATTAAACTTTGAATCGGGCAAGATTAGGTTGTTAAGTGAATGTAAGGGCAGAAACGAGCTAGCTGAGATTGGACATGATATAAACCCCAACAATGCAGGGAAAAAAATGACGCGAACACCAAAAGGTATCAAACACAGTTGAATTTTTCTTTTTTTAACTTACATTTTTACGTTGACAAAAAAAACAACAAAAAACGAGAGAGAAGCTAATGCACCTTCTTTCCACAACTAAACAATAAAATTCAGCAACCCAACAAAGACTCGAATGTACGTCGCCAAATCCGTCCCCTCTTAAGCTGAACCTTCGCTAACCGAACGCAAGACCCTTCTTCCATACTAGTAGTCATATGTCGTGTAACACAAAGTGGATCACAAACGAACACGTCACACTAGCATCGCGCAACAGAACGAACACATGAACCCACAAAAAATAAAACACAGTGACCCGTTAAGGAAACAAAGGACGTAGCGACTCCCACCTTTTTTCTTGCTATAAATCATCGCTAACTGAACACTATCATCCTTCCTCTGTACTGGTAATACTGCGACTAGTAAACCAAAGTGACCATCTTTGAGAGCCCTAGAAACCGTCTTAGTTTAGGACTTAAGCTAAAGAAAAAGGTTTATTAAATACGTTTCAATGGTTTAAAATTGTCAATGACTCCTTAATCAAGTGCTTGTCATCATTCTTTTCCCGTAATTCGACTAAGGCTAAACTCCACAGTGACACATAATTGTTATATTCGGCAACATGTTTGAATAGTTCCGAGAATGGGATCTTGATTTTGATTAATCTTTTGTGTTCTGTCAGGTGATCATTTACACATCGTTTAGTTAGTCCGATATAACATGGTCCACAATTAAAGGGCATCTTATATGCAATCCCTGGTACACACTCCAAAACCTTTCCTCTGTGTTGTTTTCCTTTGTGTTTTTTCAGACAACTTCTGCTTGGTGATGTAATGGGGGTTACGCGGCTCAGTCTATAATCTGTGCAGAACGAAGCGCCAACATTAAACTTGTTGGCTAGCTCTTTTATTTTGTGATAGATTTTGTGAAAATATGGAAGGACTACACGCCTATAAGGTTTTGTGTCGTTTTTACCTGCCTTTGTTAAAAAAATAAGACACAACAACTGTCTTAAAACATATTCCTGTGGATATCCTGCCATTCTGAAACGTTCTATAAGACGATGAAGAGATTTACTGATGGAATAGGGTCAAGACTTATTAACTGCTGCATTGACTAGATTCCGAATTAAGCCTACTTCCACATGTGTTGAGTGGCAGTCACTGAATAGAAGAAGTGGTTGTGCTGCGGATTTTTCATACTCCCAGCAAGAGCCTGAACCTGTTTTGATTTGAAGATCAAAATACTATAAGTAACCGTCTTCCGGTCTTTCTGATGAAAACTTTAGCTCGGGAGCCATCTCAAACACCGATTCCTCGAGATATTCTGCTAGAGAAAGGTTCGTAGTACATACCAAAAATATCGTCTTCGTATCTCTTCACCAATACTTCGTTAGGGGGACTATCCTTATTCTAAACAACAACTTAAACGCCTTTTCGGTTGACATAAAAGATAAAAGACCTCAGGACCGTCTTTTACACTGCACTGAGGAAAGCATTGATTTTTCCGGGTCCATCGCATTCCAGAACGCTTGACAAATTTCTCAAGTTTATTGCTATCTACACGCATCATGCGGGTCCATCGCATTCCAGAACTCCCATGACAGAGTTCTCAAGTTTATTGCTATCTACATGCAATCCACGTTCGTCACTTGGGGTGGAAATACATACTTGCAAAAAACAAGGGTTTGCATAGGGTCTTGTGTCGCCCCTCTTCTCAGTGGCATTTACCTTGCGCTCCATGACAGACAGCTGCAAAAAAAAAATTAGACTCCCCGCAAATCGTGAACATATTTCGTTACGTAGACGATTATGTCATCTACCTTGATGTCGACAAAAGCACTACGATGGCCGAAGTTCTGTCCCCTTTCGAAGAGTGCTTGAATCCGTTGGAGCTTTCGCACGAGCTTCCCGTTGAAAGCCCTTTTAGGGTCCTGAATCTACAATTATTTATTGACCTTTTCACGCATGTTGGCTGTAGGAGCCGCGAGGAAATAAGCCGCTCCTTAACTTCAGTTTCGCACACTCACTTAGCAAATAATACAAACATATGATCAATACAAGCTTTTCTGTACAAATTTGTTGCTTGTCATCAGCAGGGCATCCCACTTACTTATTGATATTAGTGACGAGAGAACCGTCTCAGAGAGCAGAAAAACGATGTAATCCGACGAACTCCAAGAGAGAGGTCAACTAGACCCAAAGTTGTTCCTTATAGTCACAACGTACCCCATGGTCTTAAAGAAGTGGCGAACAGGGTCAACATCGATGCCATCTTCTCGGCTCCAAAGAAGTTTTCCAGCTGGGACAAGAAAGTGAACAATCCTTAACAGCCTTCAGCGATCTGCACAAAAAAGCACCAGACCAGTTTCGTTCCGTGCACAGAGGGGGTAGTTTATTCCTTTTTCCTCTCCTGTGAGAAACGATATATCGGCCAGACTGGGAGATGTTTGAACGATCGACTCCGTGCGCACAACAACAACAACATAACTAGTGCCAACTCAGGACATTTAGGTTTACATTGCCGTGATTGCGGATGTGCGGCACATCTTGATAGGTGTACAGTGCTGGGCATCAGCGGTAGGCAACTGACTAGAGAGATAGTGGAAGCGCCAAATATTGCCAGGTATGACGATAAATGTGTTAGACGTTCATCGCAAACTTTTTTAAGAAAATAATTAGCTTATCTTTCTACTATAGGATAAATGCGCAGGATCGTCATTTCATGGGACGT
>JABSTQ010004384.1:0-101357 GCA_013358835.2 Ixodes persulcatus
TCATTTATTCAATCGATCGTTTCGCCATCTATGTTGGCGTCCTAGAAATTCCTGGCGCGTGGTTTTGTTTGGTTTTGTTTTGTGCGGCAGTTTTGTCCGGCTCGCACGCTTCGGCGTGAGCTCCGTTTCATTCAAGTGCAATTAGGCCCCAGGGAGACAGTTAAGTCACGCCGATCATTCTCGTTTACACAAAATGAAAACAACTTCATTCAACAAGATCGAATACGGTCGGTTTGGCCGGTATCCAAGAAGCGCCCAAACGTTTTGTGGTCACAGTTGCTCCCATCACTCCCGCATAAACGTTCAGTTCGTGCACTTCGTTGCCGCAATGAGATCGAAGCTGCATACCGTGTTCATGGTCAGCAAGATTCAAACACAAATGCGGGTATTTACGATATCGGCGTGCGCGACGGGTAACTTTTCCATCGCGTGCTCGCGGTATGTTGGAGGGGGCGCTGTTTGGAAGCGGCAAACCGTTATCTACCGTTAATTAACGTGTCTTCAGTTTATCCTTAGATTTTTTTTTTCTCAAACCTTAAAAGGTCCATTCACATAGCACCGTTGCTTATGTTTTGCTACGTAACGAGATACGACCGTGAGCCACATGTCCATGCTTCGAAAGAACTTGTGGTCGTAACTCGGCTTACGTAGACGTAACGTAAGCAAACGGTACATTGAGAACGAGACTTTACTCCTTCATGCGACACTGAATTTCTGCGCTATTTTCTAAGCAAATTTTGTGTTTTTTTGTTTTTTTTCAGATGCAAAATTTAGGAGTACATTGGATATCACGGCTACCATTCTGGCTACTTCTTATTCTGCTCAGCGAAGGAACATCCCTAAAATGCGACGAGAGGTCGACATCTTGTTCATCTTCCTTATCAGACACCTTATACTGCCAAGTTGCAGACATTGTATTTGATGTAGGAGGCCACACTTTACGAACTTACAAAGAAGCCGCAAGCGAAGAACCCTTGTGCCGAGCAGCCGAAACCTGGCAGCTCGTGTCCAAAAGGAAAGGAGACGCAAACTTGCTTGTGTGCGACCAAATCTTCGAAAGGGGACACTTTTTCACGCTTCGCCGAGGCACAAGTACACCGAGCCTGCTCAGAAACACACTCTTACCTCTGCTTCACATACTCTATGGCCCATCTACATCTGAAGAGGCGGACGGCACTGTGTTGCTGCCAGGGATTCAAGGAGCAGAGGATGGGGTAAGCAAGTTCTTGTTTTAAAGCGATAGCTGCGTATGGGAACCCTGTCAGGATCACACTTACTCGTGTTAGTCGCATAGGAGCAAAGCCATGGGAAAGGGTGTCGGTAATGGGGTGCAGCTATTGGCTCAATATCATAGCGTGTGCCACCAGGGTGGGGGGGGGGGGGGGGTAAGCAGTACACTAACACCCCCTCCCTCTTCCTTCCTCTCTACAGTACATTAGGAACTGCATATTAGTAAAGTGGCATAGCGGTATTTCACAGTCATATTGCATGTGTGGTGGCACATATGATTTTGGTAAGACGTTTTGGGAAAAGTTCAGAAAGGACAACAAACTCTTCATTGGATCTTAATAATAAGCGAGATGGCCTTTTTTTTTTTTTTTTGGCAACCTTCAAATTGGCACATTTTTGGCGATGAGGATGGGATACGAGGAGAGGAGGAAAGCCTGATAATGTTTGAAAGTAAATAGATTGAATGCCGCTGAGAAAAAAACAAATTAATTCCGAGTTCTCTTGATTAGGCTGGTTAGGCAGATACGAGATGTGTTGTGTGTTTGGACCGGAGGCACTGTGCAAATCTTTCCTTAATTTTCTGTCTAGAAAATTGACTGGGACGCAGAAGAGTTCCTGGATTCGATGAGGCCTGAAAACCAGATGATTCAGGTTTGTTGCCTTTAAATTCTTTTCAATTTGCCAAATTTTAAAATATTATTTTTTTAAACTCGGAGTATAGAAGCTTGAGAAGGAGTAGAAAGAATAATTGAGAGGACATGTGAGCTGGTAAACTATATAAATAGCAAAAACCCAAGACCAGGGAAAAAATAATACACAAAGATGGTCAAAATTTTATGGCCTGCCCATTTTTTTTGTTCCCATGCCCCAGGAATTTGTAAATGTTGCTCAAGAAATCCAAGTATCATTGTGCATATGCTTATCTGACAGAAGTGTCTTGGGAACCATACAGTTGTGCCTGGAGCTCAAAGCTGTAATCTTACAACTTGTGGAATTGTGCATATGGTGTAAACCAAATTAGGCACGTTGGTTATCAGTCCCATGTCCCTTCATAATCTCTACACATTCTCTTTGTTAGTAAGCTGCACTAGTATACCACAACCAAACTAGTTGCTTTTCTAAGTCATTTCGAAATCATTTCCAGGGCTTAGCAGGACCGCACAGTGTTCTACCGCTTGATAAACGCCTCTCGGCTGTCAACAAGACCATCTGCTTCCGGAAGGCTAGTTTTGGGGTAAGCCGACCTTTAAACATTCTTTGTGCTGGCAGCATATTTTCAGATACGCTCACCAAAAACGCCTCCAGAGTTCGTCGGAATTTCGCTCGAGTTCACCTTTCCTTCCTCAGATACCGACCACAGATGCCTCCGACCCCAAACTTGTCTCGGCATTCGTGAGCCGACTCCGCGGAAACCTCGGACTGCAAACTCCGAAGCCGCACCTGGGGTCGAAGCCTCGAGTGGGGCTGGCGTTGAATTTCGGTGGAGCGTAAGTGCCAATTTGCTTTTTAAGCTACCTGCATATTGCTGTGACCTCGTCGGACACCAGGTTCGACCGCAGTCGACGCTACGATCCGACAAGGTCAATCGGGCAGTGCCGAAAGTGTATCGTCGCAGCACTCGTTGTCTTTGTGCTTCTGCTATCCCCAGCTAGACTCTTAGTCACGCACAGTAAAGGCCCTATGATTCTGCACTTTTTTTTTTTGTGAAGCTACTCAATTTTCTAAGCACTCTTGAAGCTACCCAATCGGCTTCTTGAGTCGTAGCGTCGGCTGCTGTTGGACTCGACGTGAAGCGGTGTATAGTAACTGCGATGTATGCACAAGTTGAAACTGCGTAATCACAGTTCACGTGCAGCCAAGAACGGAAGGGGGCGGGCTATTACTTGCACCGGGAAATTACGTGTTGATGTGAAGTCGGACATATCAGTCAAGATCTAACGACCATTGTACTACGAGATATTAGGTCGCAGAAAGGGCGTCGCAGAAAGGGCAATTGTAACTGTTACTTACAGGATAGATAATAAAATGCATTTAGATAAAAATATGTGCAACACCTTGTTGTTTCTCGGAGATTGTATAAAAATGTATGCTAAAATGAGGACCCTAAGAGGACTGACCAGCTTTGCCCACTTGCTCAAATAGATCTGTTGCAAAACGTACAGCGCCACGACGGCAGGGAATTTTGGGAACCCTTGGTACAGATCACGCGCTTTCTCGTTGCGCCTCCGCGACTGCGTGCGCGTCCCGGCAGCTACCGCCAGCAGCCGTTGCAGCCATCCCGCCCATCCGCCGAATCGTTTGTCGTTGGCGCCGTACCGTATCTGTGGCAGCGTAAAGGCATCGCAACAGGTGAACTTATTTCAATATTTGATTCGTCGTAATTTACCTTCACATATTGAAGTGTCACCGAATCCACTTAGTTTGCACCGCAACAGTGGCAGGTTTCGACCAGGTTCGACAAAGCATTGGTGCAACAGATGACAGAGCCGGTACAAAGGAGAGGGATGAGAAAGGGCAGCCGCCGTTGGCTCGTCGCTCGCCCGGCTCGGCTGCTCAAAAGTCGTTGCCGTGGTAACCAGCGCCTGCCCGCGTATGCCACGTGGTCATGTGGTAGCGGGAGCAGGGGCGTACCGAGAACTCCCATTATTCGTCGCGCAGCGCACGCGGGCTTTTGGGATTTTTGCAAAAGGTCTATTAAGTGCGCGTGTTGGTTCAAGTCATGGATGAAGAAAGAATAAAACAATTAAAACTGGGACAACACAACCACATCTTTCAACTAGCAACAGACGAGTAAAATTTCCACAGCTAGCAGCCGACTATACCCAGGAGGGAAAGGGGGGAGAAGGGGAGATAAAAAATGCGAAGTGCAAGTCAGAGAGGTGGGTTTATCTCGGATTTTAGAAATTCAATCTGTTTTCGTCAGCAGGAGGCAAGGGTTTGACACATTGTTGCTTGCTGTGGTCATGGCGAATGACTCTATGATCTCCCTGCCAAATCTGCTGTCATGGCCCCCCCCCCCCCCCCCCCAGGATTTTTGTTTCATCAAAGAGGGGATGACAAAGCGAACACGAACGGGCATGTATGACTATGGGATGATAGGAATCTGGAGAGGCCTTAGAAACTTCGTTGTGATGTTCGCGGAGCCTGTGATTGGTGCATCTGCCGGTCTGACCTATGTATTGATGGCCGCAGCTCAACGGGACGGAGTAAACTTTCTTCTCTTTGCATGGAATGAATTTCTTTTCGTATTTAACAGTGCAGCTAATCGGAATCCGGTTGTTGTTCACTTGTTGACAGAGTTCTTGAAGACGCATGCGGCACGAGAAGATAACATTCGTGTCAAACTTTGAGGCAATAGATTTTATCCGGTGGGCTGAATTGTGTACGTAAGGAATGACGGCGAATCGGGCTTTCTTTCTTGTGGCTGGTGACTGGCGATCAGGCCCGCGAATCAGCTTTTCCATTACTGATTGTAGAAGGTCGACGGGAAACCCTGCCCTGACAAGCCTCATGTGCTGGAATTTGAAGCTATCTTCTGAATTTGAAGCTATCTCCCCTTCTCTCCCCTTTCCCTCCTGGGTATAGTCGGCTGCTCGCTGTGGAAATTTTACTCGTCTGTTGCTAGTTGAAAGATGTGGTTGTGTTGTCCCAGTTTTAATTGTTTTATTCTTTCTTTATCCATGTCTATTAAATGTCCCCAATTTTTTTTTTTTTTTTTTTTTTTTCAGGAACAAGGTTATTAGTATGCCATACTGGAACCGAGCCGTCAAAGAGATTGTCAATTTTGCCCAAGTGGTTGGAATCAACTACAACAAGCTGTCTTTGGAGGAGCAGGTACAGTCCATTGATACATTCTTCTTTTTCTATGAGCAAACTTCCATAATAACTATCCCGTAATTTTTTTTTTTTTTTTAAATCAGTTTTGGATATTGTTAAAAGCACCGAAAAGCTGCTTGTATCCATAATGCAAATACAATGAGAGTTTTAGGAACTAATAAAATTTTGCTTTTTCTTGATCATGCAAAGTTTTTCTAAATTTAAGGATGGTACTTCGCCATTTCTTGATTAAAGGGATTGTCCGGTCAATTTTTGTCTTCAAGAAAACAATTAAATCCTGTTTTAACTGTGTTTAGGAACATCCTCCGCGCAATATCCAAATTTTTCATCCTCCTCCACGCGAGAAATCGGATCTGAAACTCTTCCCAAAACACATCCTCAAAACAAGACATTTTTGTTGGCAACATTGGCAACAACAAAGACTAGCTGAAATTGAGGATACGCGATGGGCGGTGGAAGTGTACAAGTATCTATATATGGAAAGTCTAAACCCTTAAGTGGACAAACCGAACCCGTAAGCTGAGATTGAAATACATTCAACAAGATGGAGCCGATCAGAGCATATCAGTAGAAAAGGGAGTAAAGGAAACAGAGAGGAAATTGTGGGAAGAGAGAATGCAGGAGAAATCAGCTTTAACAATATACAGGGCACAAAACCAAGAAATAAAGAAGGAACAACTGTATGATAATTCAGTGGGGAGCTATTTGCTGTTTGAAGCTAGAACAGGGGCGCTAAGAACAAAAACGTACAGGGCTAAATTCCAGGAAGTAGACACTCTGTGCGACGTATGCAACCGCGAAAGGGAAACTATAGAACATGTAATTTTAAAGTGCACGGGGCTTCGTCCCACCCTCTTGGGGGGGATGACTACGGATTTGGAGGGGACACTGGGTTTTCTGGACATGGATGGATGAATGGATAGGGAAAGAATTGCGGTAACTAAGAAGAGATCGGAAGATTGGTGGAAAAGATCTAGGGAGGGGTGAAAATACAGATAAAAATAAGCAAGGGGTAGCACTTTCAAAAGGGGGGTGGGGGGGGGGGAGGGGAGGGGGAGTGTTAAAAGAAAAAAAAGATGAAAGACATTTAAATAGTCTTGTCTGAATTCATGATAGAGCTCACTTTTAATGCTATTTATATGCAAAATGGTTTCGATTTCAGTTGCACAGCATAGACATTTTTTCTGTGTGTAACTTCTGCTCTACACTCAATTCCTCATGATCTCGCAAGACATTGCCTTCAAATATCGACGTTGACGGTAGAGCATCTTTTTTAATCCCTTGTCTCCCACAGTAGTGACTCTAATTGATGTGACTGATCTCGTGGACTCCAGCTTTGTCCTCAACACTAATTTATATGGCATGCAAGTACGCCTGCTAGGAAGCAGGCGGCGAAGGAAATATATTTCGCGCATCTCGTGCGTTTATTTACCCACCAATGCGCTCGAAGGATCGTGGCCCCTGCTTGGCTGACATGGTTTTCTGCAATTTATATTGTCCATTGATTGGTGTGCCCCTTCTTTATATTTCTTACTTTTTTTAAAGCGTGCTGATGTTTCTATAACAACCAGGTATTTATAGTTATCCCACGTTTCAGACGTCTTGGGAACCATCCAGCAGGGAGCCCCATATTTGTCAAGTTTCAACACTTTTGTTTTTGATAGAACTCATCAGGGATGGAACATTGCACATTTGAGCTCAAGTATTTTATGATCACCATCCTGTCTAACTTTATAACTAAAAATTGAAGTCCTCGCTCCAACCACATAAATATGTACAGACAAAGTTAATTTTAGAACTGGCTCGTAAAATGATTAAGCAACCAACAAGTTTCAAAGAAAACAATTTTTCATGTTCCAAAGGACAGCAAGGGAAGTGCTCTCCGGAGGCCTGGAGAGCACTTCCCATTCTAACGTTTCGAAGGTTTCAGTTCCTAAGAAAAGTAAAAGTGTTAATCGGTAAACATTCCCCAAAACCTACTAGCCAAGAACTCACCCTCCTCAATCCAGAGTTGATCAGCGGCATCACCGTGTAAACGGTGCAGTGGGTTGGTGCGACGGTGGACATCACACAAGTGAGGCGTGAATAATGTGTACTTTGCAAAAATGACGTTCCCCTGGAGGTTTACCGGTTCCCAAACTTTGTTTCAGAAACAAAGAATAATAAAAGGCGGGTACACGCCCCTCCAGAGACCGCATGTCCCACGACAGCCACGTAGCCAGGGGGGGGGCCCATGGGGCCCGGACCCCCCCCCCCCCCCGAAATCTTTCATTTTGCTGGGACCTCCTCTCTCCCCCTCATACAGCATTTTGTCATGGGCGGGACCCCCCCCCCTCCGAAACAAAATCCTGGCTACGTGCCTGAACACTTGCCCCTGAACTTCCCCTGAACACTTGCCGCAGTGCTGAGACTGCCAGACATATAATGGCTTAGAATTGCGGATTATCTTTACTATTCATAGCAATGCTGGGTTACATAGCTGGGATTCATAGCAATGCCGAAACATAAACAGCCTCGGCAATCCCCTTCTCAAAGGTGTGGTAACTCTTTGCAAAGAATGATATGTCAATCCGAGGAACGCATGGATAGTTGCTCCAAGCTCACTGCCGTCTTGGAATAACATCTCAATAAAAGTCGCGTTTTTTTGTTTGTTTTTTGTTGTGTTGCTATGACAAGAAACGTAATTGAACTGAGAACAACCTAAAACAGAGTATGAGAAGAAACAAAATACAAAACACTCATCGAAGAACATATTCCAACCCCCGCGTACACGAAGTGCCTGCATAGCTGACGATCCCATGCCTGATGTTACATCACGCGTAACGGCAGAATGTCAGCCATTGACACTGGCGACATTCGGGGTGCAGTTTTATGCACACTTTCATAGCTAGTATAATTAATATCCAGAGATTATATACCAAAATAAAAATGATGTTCGTCTATATGAAGGCTCCCTAGACCTAACAAGCACAAAAAATTAAGTACTCCCGGTTTAGACTGGACAATCCCTTTAAAGGGCAACTCCGCTCAATTCCGAAGATTTCGGGTTAATGAGTGATTTCAAATTAAAAAGCCCTAGTAAAATACACCACGTTGTTTGCTTCGCGAAAAACTGGATATATATTTTTAAATCTAATTTTAAACACGAGCGGAAATTGAAACCGAAACTTTGGCTCCGTCCGGCAACATTGGCCTCGGGCCGCCAAGAACATGGCCATCACATGGTACGAGATGTCACGTGATCCTCGGCCCAACGACGGGCGGGATTGGGGCGGGCGTGTGCCAGGCGCAAGTGTCGTCTGCACCGCACTCTTCGCCACGTTTTGGTGTCTACGACATTCGAAGACGTCCGCACAACTGCGGCATAAGTCTGCACACGTGGTGTCCGTAGTGTGGGCAAAACTCCGAGAGACAATAATCACAAACGGTAAGACGACGACAACGGTTGTGACGCGGAAGATGGCGGTAACAGCGGGACCACGGCGGGCGGCCAGATGGCTCCCAAGAAGCGCGCTGCGCAGGCGCGTTATGTCAACCACGTGGACACCGCTGAGCGCCGAGAGGCAACGTTGGTGACGTCATGCGCTACGCTCCCCCGGAGAAGTAAAAACAAGCAAAAGGGGGCAATGGAGATCACGTTTAGCTCAATGTTGGCTACGCCCATGCCGTAGCCTTGACTGCGCTGTTGGTTGCGCCTGGATTCGCCCGCTCGAGTCAGCCGATTTCGGCAACTTGGCGAGTTGCGAAGTTTGCCGGAGCGTTTAAGAAACATTTAGACAGAACTGCGTCGTAATATTTGACATGTCTTCCTAGGCGATACTGAAGAGAACTGCATTGTTTTTTCAAAACCAAAAATGAAGCGGAGTTTCCTCGCTATCGAATTTGTAGTTGGCGCCCGCGGGCGCCGCGGAAAAGTGGCCCTTATTTATCACGTGACGGGCCCATATTTGTCACGTGGTGCTCGCGCTCTTTCGGAAGCTTCCTATGGCCTCTAAAAGTAACTTATTCATCTTTGTTTGAAGTATAACAAAAAACTAAGATGAATAAGTAACTTTTAGAGCCCAAAGGAAACTCCTGAAAAAGCGCAAGCAGACGTGATCGACCTGTGCGCCGGTCAGATGACGGCGGCGGCGCCCCGAACCAGACGAATTTCTGCGGCGGCGGCGACGGCGGCGTGGAGAAACGCGTTGAAGCGGCGTTCGCACAACGCTCAGCGTGCGGCGGCGGCGTCGCTTTACGGCTCGGCGACGCAGGGCGGCGGCGCGCGGACCTACCACGTGACCAGCGGCGGCTCCAGCGGGCGCCAACTACAAATTCGTATAGCGCCGTAAATATAGCTCTAAAAATTTTTTTTCTTCGTTGTAAAATCGTTTTATAAGCTAGTGAACACTACATCTGTGTTGGTCATCTTTTCTTCAAACTTTCTGGGGGTTTTTTCATTCATCTTTATAACCATGCCATTAAACCTCATTGTTTATGCGAGTTATGCGTGCTTTTTGTGCAGATTTCACAAATGCGAGGACTCAATGTTTTGGTGGTGGCTGCAGACAACACAGAGGCATTGATGGGAGCCCTTTACCTGCCCCCATGGGGAGTGACCGTCTTGCTCCCTGGATCCACCGTAAGCCACTCTTCGTTCACCACGTCTACAAGATATTAGTTTTGTAATACTCTGCCCCCCCCCCCCAGTTAAAGGGATACTGAACCGAAATTTCTAGCTCACAAAACAAGGCTGGACGGATAGGCGGGACACTGCAAAATCCTAAAACATCACTCATACAGCCATATCTCTAACGGATCGCCGTATTTACGGAGAAGAAGTGCGCGATTGAACACACGGCCGATGAGACAATTCTCGTCAAGATTCTCATTCTTTCTTCTCCTCGCTACATCCCGTTGAGCTGGTGAACCGGAGCGAGGAGGAGAGAAGCGAGGCCGCTTCCCCTCATTCTCAAATTTTCCAGGAGGACAATGACGTCGTAGCCCTCGCTTGATTGCGCCCTTCTTTTCCAAAAGTATGGCCATCCATTTGAGATGTCGACGTACGAGAGATGTTTTAGAGTTTGTAGCGTTTCGTTCAAAGCTTCTGCGACCTTATTTTGCAAAATCGGTTGCGAATTTCGGTTCAGTGTTCCTTTAAAGTAGTATGGATAGTATCCAAAGTATTGTCTGTTTCTTGAGCACTTCCATGTTTTCGAACGGAGGAATGTTTCTTGCATTGTCGCCGGCTAAGTTCCTGGAATACGATGCAATGATTGATAGTCAGCATGCTATGTAGTCAAGATACGAAATATGCATTAAGAATTGAATATTGATTGTGGCTTTATGGTGCAGCAGCATCTAAGGCTTATACACACTGTGCTATATGAATTCAGCAGTTTTTTTTTTTTTTAAAGCCTAGACAACTCCATTTTGTGGCAAGACAATGTATATAAGTACAACCGTGTACAATGTCTGTGTCACTGTTCTGCCACCTTCATTAATTGGAAAGTTTGTGTGTTTCGAGAAACACGTTCATACACAAAACCACACTAGACGGCCAAAAGCATTGTTGTCGGGCCAACATACAGAACGATCCGAAACTGGCCTTTGGTGCACTGTGCGCCCAGCTTCCATGGACCAATGCCTCCCAAACTTATTCATTTACAGCATGATCCTCGCTTGTTTCACAACGAGATGCTGACCGTCCCTCTTAGACTAGGCTATATCTTCTTCTCGTTTCTATCTTGTGTACAAGTGAGCAAAAGATGCTTCATCGTTCTAGGCCAAACAAGACACGAAGGAAGTCCTGCACCTTCTGGAAACCTCCGGTCGCTTCCTTGTGCACGCCCCTCGACCGCCACCCACCACCAGTGCAAACGAAGTTGTTCGTTCGGACGATGAAGCGGCGACAGCGATAGTGCAAGTCGTCCAGAAAGCAGTCGGTCTTTCACAACCTCCGTCTTAATCGACCGAGCATGTGCACATTTAAAATTCCGGTGCTGGCCGAAAGGGACCACGAAACAATGGTACCAGGCTCAAACTTTACCGAGCTGTGCACAACCGACCAAAGTGCAAATGCTGATAACAAGAACCTGGAAAGAAAGATCGGGATAAGAGCCAATGTTTCGCTTAGAAGATTAGCTTTTTTGGGGCATAGTACTAACACAAGCGTACCAACATGTGCGAGCTGCAATTGTCTCGCTTCACTTGCTGCGTAATTTCAAGAGTACAGTGGCGGACCATTTCTTTTCATCTCTTCTCAAAGGGTTACCAATGCGATAGTGAGGCCTTTACGAGAGCTGAATGCGGCCCATTGATTAGACACAAATGGTCTGTCGATGCTCGGCGGATTGGGGTCTCGTGTCCAGTCGGCGTTGTGATAAAAATTGCCAGGCTCGTGTGATGTGTGTGACACGCCACATGCTCGGTGCATTGCCAACCCAAACACGCGGTTGTGATTGTGTCGATGACGGCAGACCACAACATCGGTTGTCTGGCCAAGAGTCGAGGTTTGTGCTGCGGGATAACAGTTCTTTCCACAACCACTAGCAGGTGGAGAAAAAGTAATACGAGCGGAAGACGCGAAGAGCGTCGGAAATACATTGTAAACAGTGTTTGCTGGTGAGTAAACGAAACTGGTTCACGGTCCCTTTGCTGTAATGTAAAGAGCAGTGCCTCGGTTGGCTTGCGTCGTTTCCGACTAGGGTTGATACTACTGAATTTGATGGCTAGTGCATAGCGGAAAAGTACACTTTACATAGCCGACTTGTTAGAAAGCTAGTATGACAGCAACGACCCACAACACAATTGCACCTGGTTCTGCGAGACAAGCGGAAATTGTGCCGATTCGGCACTTTTCCCGTTTGATTGTGGATTCCCTGACCTGTGGCTACTTCTTTCGAACAACTTTTAGTGCTTGTCGCCGACATTGTCATAATCCAACGTGTCTTTCGTAACAGACATCTCGTGGAGCCCTCTTAATAATGCAGCAGGGGTTTGTTTTTGCAGTCCGTTGCAAGACTGACCATCTCTGGGTGAAAGTACACATTTGTATGGTACCTGCCTAATAGATGATTCGTGCAATCCAAACTCCTAGCAATATCTGGAAAAAAAAAAAAATATTTTAAATAGTAGCTCATGGAATTCTCTCAGACAAGTGGCATAGAAAATTTCCACCCATCACAAATGCATAAAAAAAAAAAAAAAAATATTTGTTCCATGCAACACCAATTTTGCCAACATGGGTGCAATAGTGTGTAAAGTACACAACTTGTTACTTTTGTTTTAGTATCAGTGTGCCTTGTTTGATGATACTCATTTTTCTGTTTTCATGTTTGCTCATTTACCTTTGTTGGTATACCTTTGAACTGTGACAGATGTTTGGCTTCTCACATTAGCTGATGAGATCTTTTTTTTCCTTTGCGTTTTTGTTGAAGATGTGTACTCAGGAACTTGGAACATTTTTTGCAGCACTTTGTTTGTAGCAATTGTTTTTGTTTACATGAAGGTTCCACACACTGCAAGAAGTATACTTACAGACTCTGTCTTTATAGACCTTTACCATTTACAGACCTTCTAGCGTGTCACATTTTACGAACCATTTTACAGTTCCTTGTACTACGTGGGCATGCACAGATCACATACCCGTAAATAAAGACTCTACACAAGACTTTTGCATTCCTTCCTTTAAATAGAGAACTGCACAAAGTTCAACTAAAATCCAACAAATCCATTACTCATTCCACGCTTCTGAAAATCTTTCACCTTCCGTGCACAGGACAACCCTCCCGCCGCATCCAAGCTTTAAAAATGAATTTTACCTTAATTGCACACCATGCAAAGGTAATTAAATCTTAGCCCGCGTGCCTCCTAATATCTAGGAGGGTGGGCTGGTCACGGCAATCAGAAAAGCACGATAAACCTGCAAGCACACAGTTCCCAAGAAACCTCCTGGTATGCACAAAATTATAATTAGCCAGTTAAAACAAACAATGAAGGGGGGTCACCGCTGGTAAAGAGCGAGAACGGAAACCTTCCGTAAGCCTCGGTGTGCCAGCCGACAATCCGCAAAGAGGCTCGGCCAACGAAGAAGCCGAGTCGCTAAACGTCGGCCAATGCCCGAAGATTCTGGAAGGCTCCTTTTCAGACGAACCAAGCTGTACTTCGTTTCGTCATAACTTCCCAAAGAGCAAAACGTTGCGGCCCCTACGAGCCAATCGGAGCGACGGAGGTCGAGTACGTGACAGCCCTTACCAGAGGTACAGGGGGAGAGTAATTTGAGCAGCTGGAGAAGAGGGGAAAGAGGAACTCCCCTCTTACCCGGACCTTCTTTTGTACGTCCCAGACACCGCTTTTGTGCCCCTCCGAGATCAGTCCGTCACTCAGAATACGTAGAAAAGCAGCTTTTCCCTCTTCCGCCCGTGGCTTTGACAGCACTTAGTGCTTTGACGCGCCGAGTGGCTCACTGGGACCGTAGCCTTCGCTGTCTGCTAAGTTACAATGAGACGAAGTATAGTAGTGTGTCCTTACAACGCATACCTAAACTCATCCGTATCCTCACTCGCGAGTCTAAAATTTCACCAAAAGTTGTGCGCTCGACTTCCGTACCTCCTCGTCTGTTCCGTCGATGCTCCGGACACTAAAGACAGAAAATTACGTTAAAAAAAAAAAACCCGTTCCTTCCGTTCCGCAAAAAAAAAAAAAAAAAAGAGAAAGTGAGGTCCAGAAAGCCTCTGGTATTTATCACATGCACGCACGCCGAAAATCCGACGAAACAAAATTAAAACGAGGAGCCTGCACCATCCCCCTCGAAGCCGAAGCGGCCGGCATGAAGGCGGATCAGAACCTCTGGTTCAGGGGGTTCTCGGGGGACTTCATCCAATCCTTGCGGATCATTTGCTTCAGCTGGGAGAGCCGCAGGTTCGGATTCTCGGCTTTGAGTCCTGGCAGCATCCGGGCCTCGTAGGCCTCGTACGCCGCCTTCGCCCTCCGCTCCGGATGACGGTCCACGGGAGCGTCGCCAACGCTGAAACGATGAAGTGATGACTTTGGGGCGGGCTGGTGTTGCTGAACAAACTATGCTTCGCCTTAATAGCGCAGCTCTTTGGGCCAAAATTTGGTTTTCGTCTGGAAACCTGGGGCCTTAGAATGCCCGAAGAAGCCGAGGTAGGGCCAAATTTGACGTTTGGCCAGTCTCGGTCAGGCATGTACACGCTACTGAAAAGAAGTAACTAAACGTGGTTACTCGTTGCTAAATATATAACTAAGTACTGCAAAATACTGCAGAAGTGCCCGCTTCGTACAGGCACCCACTATTTCCCATTTCCCAAACTTGTGAATTCTGCAAATCGTAAGCTAAGCGCACCCCACCACCCCCCCATAAACGCCGGCGTCGAACAAAAATATTCACCCGTTGCACCAGCCACGTGACCGCCAGCAGACGGGGATATCCACTTTCTTTCGACGGAAAAGGAAAAGAAACTACTTGTGACGAGAGCATTCACCTTCTGTGTTGCACTGACCAGGAAAAGTCGTTTTCTGCATTCGGTGACGACGAATAGGTACTAGTGTCCCCCCATCATTTATTACGCAAAAACTAATGCGCTTTCTCTGATTCCGGTCACCCTGCCTTCAAAGCTCTATATTGGCCGCCATCTTGGTTTTTACCGGTTTGACCGGACAAGCGCATTAACCCAGTTTTCGGTGGAAGTGCAGCGGGCGCTTCCCTGGTATTTTATGGTATGTTACCCATTAACAAGACTCAAAAGGAACTCGTTACGCGGGTTCCTGTCTCGTCGCTCTGGATGCGTTATTCTTTTGAAGCAGGAGCCGCTTTCTAATGTGTCGAGACATTATTGACGCAGTCGTGGGTATCTTTTTTATTTTCTTGCTGACACCTTTTTGCCGTTGGATTCGCAGGTGTGAGCTGGGGCGAAAACCAAATAGGGTAAAAATTGTGTTCTTCACATTCCTCTCCAGAAGTAACTACCGTAATATCCCGTAAGATGCAAACTCCATGATCCAGGAAAATTCCTCCTACCCGAATGACGCCGCCGCGGACCTTACGGTTGGAGGACGTCCGTAGCAAGGTAAAACGAAGGAGGGAAAAACACTTCACTTTGTTTACGGATATCCTCCCCGATTTCCACGATCCCGAAGTGGCGGAATGTAAGGTCAAAGCTTGTCTCCACCGAAATAAGGTCACCGCGAACCCGCTCCTCCAGAACGTCGCAACCCGCGGTCGGTAAGGTTGGGCAATGTTTCAGACAAAGCCAACGGGTAAATGAAGATTTGCTGGAATGCTGCACACAGATGTTTGTAGAGCGTCCCCTTGTCGGGTCTTCCTTTTTCGTGGTGCCGTCCACGACATGCAGCAATGGTACATCGACCCGCATTGGTCGCATGCCGTGCACGGATGCACGCATGTGTGCACCAAAGAAGGACGTTGCACAAGAGCGTGTTCCTTGTGATAGACAAGGCACTTGACTCGGTCCTACGCCATAGTATTTCCCCAACGCGATCGCCGGCTTTCTCACTTCCCCAGCTTCGCTCTTCGTCGCTTCTTTCGCTCGCTCGTTACGCCCGGTTGGTTTTTCTATTTTCTTGTTGACTCATTTTTTTTTTTGTCCATTTATTTTTTACTTTACACATCAGCAAAGGCTAGGGAGCCTAACAAAGGGAACATAGTGGTTTTAGAAACTTGCTTTCACGGAACAAGCTTTCACGCGCGCTGTATGCCGATTGGCGGTGTTCATTGCACATATGCAACCACCAGACTTTGCACATATGCAAGTACCAGACCTTAAACCATTTCATGAGCATTTCTTGTATAAAACAATGAAATCAATTCGAGTTTAGTTTATTGTATCTCCTGTGTAGCCACACTACCTAGACATGTACAAAAAAATTGGCTTTTTTTCCCTAAACCTTCGTGCTTACAGATCAAGACATATCCCACCCCACTTTTTTATGAATTTCAGGCGGCAGGGGGGTGGGCGATGACTCAGGATATTACGGTAAGTACCATCGCTCATTACTTCGCCAGAAAAGTAATGAAAATATGCCACTCGTTCCTTCTCTCAAAAAGTAACAAAGGCGTTACTTCGTTACTGAAAAAATGACTAGATGGAAGTAATGCGTTAATCGTAACATATTACATACGGGTCATGGTCTGGGTAGGGTGACCAGACGCCCCGTTTTGGGCGGGACAGTCCCGTTTTAAACCAATAAAACACTGCAAACCTCACGACGAAAGTCTCTTGTCCGACTTGTGTATCCCCCCCTCCCTCTTAAACCAGAGTGTCTTGTTTTCTGCCCTGAGGAATATGGTCACCCTAGGTTCGGGTATCTTGGCCCTAATTCGCCAAACAAGTGCCAAAGTTAGGCTTCACCACTGGTAGCTTTGCAGTCATCTGGCACCTTTGGGCCTAAATCGCCAAACAAGTGCCAGAGTTAGGCTTGACTTCTGGTTGTTCAGTTTTAAAGGGATAGCTTTACGGGCGACACTTTGCAGAGATGTCGAGCATGTGGGCTGTCGTTGCCGCTATAAAAAAAACCTTCCTCTCGCCTCTTGGCACGAGGAGAGGGAAGTTAAGTTTTCCCGTCGGCCGCGAAGAGAGAAGAGAGGGGAGCCTCGGGTCGAAGCTCTTGCCCCCAGATGTCACAAAATTTAGAGAGGACCACTTCAAAGTTCGAGCACTAGATGGCACCAACGACGAAGGGAGAGTCTTCCTCTCGTCTGTATGAAACACCTGTTTCTAAACATTACTCGCGTTACACGAAATCCCACTTTGGCACTATCCAGTTGCTACGCGTAATGTTAGATGTTTCTATAAACTGCCACCGCGCTTACCCGCTTACTTCACGGATCACCGAGCACTCGTGGTGGTTGCACCTCCGTTCTCAGGTACGTGACTGCACCATTCCACCCGCATTACGCGACCGTGCTACAGCTACAAAATTAAAAGTAGCGCTAAAGACGAGGACAAGTGGAAGACACATACACGGACAGGCGCTGACTCACAACTGATATTTAGTGAAGAATAAACGGAAGATAAAGCAGAAGTGCAAGGACATATACGAAATGAAAAAGAAGACTAACCAAAACGAAAGAAAGCAACAATTATTTTTGACTTCAAAATTAAGAAAGCGCTACTTTTAATTTTGTAATGTATAACCAACTAGCCCATCACGTGGCAACTTTGGGCCTAGACTGCCAACCAAGTGCCAGATGTGGGTTTCGCAGCTAGTTTTTCAATTCGTACGTGGCGTCTTTGAACCGAGTCTGGCACTTTGGCAATTATGTGGAGAGCCAGAAAAAAGCCATAGAAACGCCAATAAAAATTACTCTCGCATTAACTCTGACGCCCTGGAGCAAAACCGTATTAGACCCAAGCTAGGCCCTTAGGATTTCCAAGCTTGTGCCGAGTTAAAGGAGCTGCGCGACAGTTTCAGTGCTTTGCCTAAATAATTTGGGAGTTGGTGTCTCGACCTTTCTGAAGTAAAGAACAAAAAAACGCTTTTGCCTGCATCTCCTAGTTTTTATTTTAAAAATGGACAAAGTTTAAGGTTTTCGGCACCTCTCAACTCCTTCACCCACTTCCGAGTCACGTGCGCTGTGACGTCAATGGGGGTCGCGCGGGGTTCAGGTGAAGCTCTCTCTCTAGAGCCATCAGTGAGCAGCGAGAACTCATCCACTCGCGACTGCGTGACCACGTGCTGGCGGGCACAGGGTGAACAATCTGGTGAAAGGAGGAAAGTCTCATCCGGGTCCGGCCATACCCGTTCGGCCCTGTCCTCCTCCCCCTCCGGCTTCTGGCGGCTGTTTGCGGTAGCAGATAGAGCTAACGGTTTTGTGCAGAGCCGTATATGTAGAGAGTTTGGCCATTCGTTGGGAAGTATAGGAGACAAATGAGGAGGCGCCATTGGCCAAAAGCGGGCTGGGCGTGTTCCAGGGCGTCTTCAGAAATTCGAATGTGACCAACCAGAAGCCGGAAATAATACCCTGGCGGTGGTCGCGAGAAACAAACCTGATAAGTGCATCGGAGTAACTCTCGGTGACTGAAAATATGGTACACGTGATGTTTCAATCACGCTTATCCAAAATGGTGGTGGAAGAGTGCGACTAGCAAAACGATCGACATAATCTGTACGCCAAGCGCCGAGGGCCGGGAATATGCCGTCCAAGCGGTCACACTCTGTCCGAGCAAAACAGAGTTGAGCGGTGCATTCGTTTCTTACATCTTTCTGCATGATCATGATCGAAACATCACGTGCACCCTATTTTCAACCATGAAGAGTTACTACACTTCACTCTTACGCGCTTATTAAAACCATATACGAACATATACCTTTGATCAGAACTGTATTTTGCTACCACCGCTAGGGGATTCTTTTCGGCTTCTGGTTGGTCAAGAGAGCATGCCAAGCCCTCTTTCCGAGTCTGCTGCACGCCCTGGCTCTGCCCGTGCCTCCCATTGACCAAACTCTCTCTATACACGGCTCTGGTTTTGTGGACCTAGGATAAATGGCGCCACTAAAGCTCCGTATGATAAAAGATTTGTCGATAATACCAGGTTTTTGACGCATTTATATTTATGTTGGAACGACACGATTTATAGAAAAGTTACCTTTTATCGAGCAGGTATTCGCGCAACTTGCTATCTTTCTACAAGACCCCCACTGACGTCATGCCGCGTGTTTCTCATGGCCGCCGCTCGCGGCTGCAGGTCGGGGAATATTCTAATTTTTGCCTCGCGATTACGCGGCGGAATCGCAACATTTCGATGAAAGGAGGTGTGTTTTCTGTCATTTGTGACAAGGTGAACAATGTCAAAAGTAGAAGAAGGCAATTCTTTCAACGGTAAAATCGTTGCACAGCTCCTTTAAGGCCCGTTCACACACTTGTGACCTCTTGGAACCTCTCAATATCCCTTTCGACGAGAGGACACACTGGCGCCATCTATTTAGCAATGTAAACTTGGCAGTCTGGCATATTTTCTATTTTTCTGGCGCATTATCCTTTCTTTCTTGGCTCGAAAAACTTTTGTCAACGTTATAAACAAGCCTTTCTCATAGGTATTACGCACATTTGACCTCGGAAATCCCGCAAAACCTTCGCTCTTGTGAAATGCAGTTCCAGGGTCACCGCATAGATGGCGCCAGCGTGCAAGTGTGTTCTCTCGTCCTAAGAAATTTTAAGAGGTTTCAACAGGCCTCGTCTCTCTCGGTCGTAGTCGGTTGCAAGTGTGTGAACGGGCCTTTAGGCGTTTTTCTGGCAAGCTACTTGGGCAGCCATCTTGGTGCTGAAAATCATGGTTGCCAATTATCTGAAGGCTTATCTGGAATAGCAAGACATGGTCTTCCATCCTGCAGAAACGTCAATGCGGTACGCGACGGAGCGAAATGATATCACCAGAGCTTCTTGACGCTGCATCAAAAGCTCAGGAAGTCACAGTTTCGACTGATTGATTGAGATTTTGTGGCACTAGAGCAGGGGTGGCCAGAGTGACATGGGGTTAGAGCCGCATACAAAACCACAAAAATTCAGAGAGCCGCAGGAAAAAAAAGGGGGGGGGGGGGGCGGAGGCTACTTTTACGAAGAAGCGATATGGTGGGAACAGTCCTTTCCAAAAGGGACAAGTATAATTGTCAACAACAACAGATAAGACCAGGGAGCAGAACGTTTCTTTAAACTCCAAGCAAAAATGAATGCATGGGTCGCTAGCTACGAGCCCCTGATGCCCGTTAACATAAACGGTTTGAAATGCTTTTTAGAACAATAAAGGAAACAGTGTCACTGGACACATCAATGCGTCAAAAAGAAGTCCAGTTGCTTGTTACGTAGTGTAGTACAAGGGTGGGCCAAGACTGTACTTTTTCTTTTAATTTTAGAACAATTTTTGGTTTGGGGACACAGGAGGAGAAGGGGGGCAATCTGGCCAGGGAGCCGCACTTGGACCCGCGAGGAGCCGCATGCGGCTCACGAGCCGCAGTTTGGCCACCCCTCCACTAGAGCATCTAAGGCTATGATGCGGCAAAATCACATCTTCGAATCATAGCGATTGCCAATTGCCCCCGCTCTGCACTAAGCACCAAAGTGGCGGTGCCCACGAGAAAATCGGGGAATGAAGTGTCTGTACTCTTATGCGTAGCATATATATAGTGACTCTAGGGCAAGCATGGTGGAGAATAGAAATCACGATAATTCAAATGATTTTAATCGTGATTTCAGTCAAACCAGTTTTACTGTGACGATTTAAATCGAACCTTTCACCCCAAAATAATCATCAAATTTTTTTTTTTTATGTTCCTTTGAAAAGTTTTTATGTGTAATTGTTTTGTACCTAAGGCCCGTTCACACACTTGCGACTCCTTAGAACCGAGTGCCTTAAAACCTTTTCAAATCTCTTATAACAAGAGAACACACTGACATGCTGGCGCCATCTATGAGGTGACCCTGGAAATGCATTTCACTAGAACGAAGGTTTGGCAGTATTTGCGAGGTCAAATGTACATACTACTTATGAGAAGTGTTTGTTTATAACATTGACAAAAGATTTTTCGAGCCAGGAAAGAAAGAATGACGTGCGAAAGAAATAAAAAATATATGGGACCGCCGAGTGTTCCAATAGGTGGTGCCAGTGTGTCCTCTTGTCATAGGAGATTCTAAGAGGTTTCAAGGCACTCGGTTCCAAGAAGTTGCAAGTGTGTGAACGGGCCTTAACTCTGACAATTGTCTAGCAGAAGGACTGAGGCAGGCTGAAATTGTTTTATGGCGCTTTGGTGGTCATAATGCCCGATCCTATGGATTCTAATATTTACATCAATGAAGACGTGCCTAAGATGAGATATTGCTCCCAAATATTATAAGTTTTGTGCCATCGCTGCACACGACTGTGCAAAAGAGCAGGCCTCAGCAGCCGTCGTGTGTAAACAGTCGGTCTGAGCTGCAAATATGTTTTCTCGGTGGTTGGGCTCTCATAGCTCGTATCTCTGCGAAAATCTAACCATTCCTTACCAGAGATGCTAATGTGCATCTTCACGTTCGAGTAATTTCAAGTTTTAGTAACCCGGTAAACTTCAATTCATGGACTTTAAGCCGAAGTCGTTCTAAGCCTCGTCCTTACGAGACGTGATTACAACAGGGCTCGGAAAGTGCATTGTCCGACGACGTCTCCCTTCCAAGTTGCACATCATCCTGCTCTACAACCTATGAAATCCATTTCGACATAGTGTAGCGCTCAGAGTCTTAGTATGGCGTCTGGAATGCGCCTCCTGACCAGTGCGTTTACCGCACCCTAAAAAGTGGTCTCTCGATTTACGTCCGGCGACGTCACAGTAGTGTCACGGCGTCGCCCGCCGCGACCGCGGTGGTGCCGCGGCAGCAGAGGCAGATGCGACAGACGCCAGTTCTGCTTCAGGTTGCCCTCCAGCTTGACGCTTTACGGAAGCTTCGGTAGCTAGGGGCCCTAAACTCGTCAAACGCAGAGGTGGAGTCGAAAGTTCGCGGAGCACGCCGGTGGGACGCCGGCGACGAAAGTGCGAAGTCATTGTCGTGACAGTCCAATCGGTGTGCTCCGCGAACTTCGGCCCCAACTTTGTGTTTGACGACTTTAGAGCCACAGGAGCTGAAACGCTGCAACAACGGCGACGCTCGCACTTCTCTCCGGAACTTCTACGCCCAACCGCCGGGAGAATGCGACACCTGACAACACGACACCCCGGCTTTTGTGACGACGTTTGTTACCAATTCGGGACCGCCGTCGATGCACGGGCGGAACGGGATGCTAAACACGCCAGGTGCCGTGGCCTTACTAAAGGCGGAACTTTTGGGAGCCTCACCTGAGTACGGCAATGGCTTCGTCCACCGTCCGGGCCTCGTCCCCTTCTACCATGATCCGGTTGACATTTTCTTCTAATGGCTTCTCGTGAAGTAACAGTTCCTCCTTCTGCGGCTCTGTGGACAAAACGACGCGCCATTGTTGGTAAGTCTATGTCGTTGCAGCGGAGCTATCGCCGTGTACGATGCGGGGGCTAGTAAACAAACGAAAAGCGGTAGGGTCGGGGCGATCGTCGAACCTAGGTACAATGCATCAGAAGTTCAGAACATGGTCTACAAGACGAGCAGGAAGAAAACTCGCAAAGGACAAACGATGGACGATTATAAATCCACAAAGACAACTGAAAAGAGTGTATGTGTCCATTATTTTTTTCTTCTGTGCAGTTTCTTTATTATGCATCACTTTTGCTAAGAGACATAGAGCTTCTTCGGGATGCAGTCGATGTAACAGAACCCAAGAGAATTATGGCGCTGTAGCTTTCGCCGTTTCAGTACGAACAAATTGTTGCGGAACAATTCGCAGACACCACTGTACGTGTGCGCGAATCGTTAAAGACCTCAGGAGTGCTCTTTTTCTTATTTCTTCCATTTCGGATACTGGAACCATTCGTACAAATGAGGGCACTTCGAAACAAGGTAGAAGATGGCAGATTCGACGATGAGCCTATGCTGCCTAGGATGAACCTGCTATATGTGCAAGTAATCAGCTCGCATGTTCGACTTCTATATAAATTAAAAGCATCAGCTATATAAACTCTCTCCCGGCATCAATTCGAGGAAGAAGAGTGAGGAGGAAGAGCCAGAATAATTTTACCTTCACTCTTTTACTCATGAATGCAAAATGCAGGCAACCTATTTTTAAAGACGTTACTTTCTTTTTTTTTTTTTACCTCCTGCTCTATTTGAACAAAGTCAAAATTTTGTTCAGCACCCCCTAAAAAAATTTAGGTGCGAGCACTCGCAACTGCTCTGGTCATCCTGAAGTTCTTCCTCATGATCGTTTTGCGCACTCAACCGAACATAAAAATGCATAAATGCTATTTGCAAAAAAAAACAAAAAAAAAATGTCACAGAGAAAGACACGAAAAAAAAAGGAGGGGACGAAGACATACACGGTCCGAGACACTGAGTGCATATTTTGTTCCCCCCGGTTCTTTGTTTGTCAAGACAAACAAACACCAAATTGCTTGTTTTTAGAGCATTATGTCAGTACTCACTCTGTTGCTTTTCGGCCAAAGCTGCAATCTCGGCACGCGTGACCTTCTCTGCAGCGCGGGCCTTGGCAGCCTTGATGCTGCTCATCTCTTCTTCGTATATCTGCTTCAGTGCCGCCTTCTTCTCCAGCATTTCTGTCTTCTTCTTGTCTTTCTCTTCCTGGAAGACATACGTCCAGTGGGGACAAGTTCCCTTGGTTACCCAATGGTCAGAACACTGTGCTGTCCCTCTGCCAGAGAGCTTCACCTAGAGACTCCTAAGCAAGCAACTACAAAGCACAACAATTGCCACGGTGGCAAATGGCAGCAACAGCAGCAGCGAAACAACCCATCAATTATTCTCATTTTGTTGGTAGGCCCACAGCATTATTTGAACCACTATTGCAACTGATAATGTTGCAAACATGTTCTGAGAAACATTTTTGCAAAATTTTCCCTGGGACATTGGATAATTGAGTATTCCTACATTTAATGACAAGTCAATCACTCACACTGAGCTTGCCTCGTCTCGCCTGCCGTAGCATGCATCGGCACGACCACAAGCAAGCAGTAAGTCGGCTCTGTTATCCACCCTAGCCACCATCTGGTCAACCATATGTGAGCATGTTAACCATATGCATCCTGTGTGCTCACTTTGCACTATAAAGATTGTGACCTGTACTTCTATGCACACGCAAAGCTGCAGCAACATAAGTGTCTCAAAATCAATGCTCTGTGGGGCCATTTAATGGCTTGAGTAGTAACAAATGGACGAATACAGGTGTTTCATTCTTAGGATTCGTGAGAGTAATGTTGACATCCATGCAGCAGAAAGAACCACTCAACAGGAACAAGTGGGCTCAAAAGTGGAATAGACCAGATGAAAAAATCCCAAAAGGCCGCGTGTGGAGCGCGCATTGAATTATGGGAACATCCTGTAAGCTCCTTGCTGCTCCAGCCTCTATTACGTGACACTGAAGAGAGCGAGAGTCCATGAGGGTAGCGTGGTTGCAAGGTCTGCTACTGTCGGTTCTACACAACCAGTTCCCAGAATCGCTTTGCAACAGGTCTACTGACAGGCTCGGTACCTTGCGCTGCTGTTTGCGGGCAATGTGTTTGTCGTCGTCGATCCACAGGGCATCTTGGGCGGCCCGTTCTTTTTGATGTTTGTCAGCTTGCTTCAGCTCTTCTTTCTTAGCTCTGGCTTCGGCCGATTTTGTGTTGGTTCCGAATTTCTTCGGCATGATCGGCGAGTCCTGTCACACAAGAAATTATTATAATGCATTATAATGCAAAGTGACTGGCCGAAATTGGCCAGTCACTAGTGATGTAGGCAACTAAATACCTACGTTACTCGTCCAAGATACGGTTACACTAACTTAGACACACATTTAAAATATGCATTTAAAATAATAAAGATATTCCATTACTAAATTCTTTCAGCTGGTTCGGATCTCGGGAGGAATTCAGCCTAGGTTACAGCGAACGCCTTTGTGAGTTTAATACAGTAAGCGGTTATAAATTGGCATCCTACCTTAAAGCCCTTCCTTGGTTGCAGAAATTTAAAAAAAAATGCGGTGTCAGAAAGGGTCAGTGGTCATAGAAATAGGGGAAGTAAGCTGCTCAGCCGATCATCCTGCAAAATGTTGCACCATCTTTTCTTTTGTAACTAAATGCTAGATGTAGTAGTAGTAGTAAGAATCCGGTGTAAGAATCCATATACGGCTCTGTAAGAATCCAGAGTGAATCCAGTAAAAATCGGCGAATAGAGTGGTAGCTTGTGCTACCTAGCGGCAAGCACGATGGTTGTTGTTTCAATCACAGGTTTCAATCACGGTCACTCGTGCCCACGCGTGCCCACTTGCAGCGTGGAGCGGGTTCGTTTCGGTCGCTGTAGGACCGTAGGACGCCGATCTCACTACCCTTAGAGCGTAGCTTTATTTAGTGACTCTAACTACCCTAGCTGGATAGCGGACCGCGGCCTCGGCAGCTGGGGCAGCTGGGGCCGAGTGTCGCCACCGCAGCCAATGCATGGGACTCTATGGAAAAAACGAGAAAAAGGGCCGTTTCCCCCGTATATGAGCTGTTTAGGCATTGAAACTTTTTGGAAGCTTTTCGATAAGCCCGTCAAATAGCTTGCTTACAACCATTAAAACTGACAGCCTTCGCAGTTCTTATAAATAAATATTTTGTGGTCGAGAGTGAAGCAGCCCGAAGGCCCGAAGCGCGTTTCGCATCAGTTTTGAGTTGACAGAGTCGTCGATTGCGTCGTTCGGACACTGTTCAGGTTGGCGTCGGTTATACTCGTATAAGACCGTTCACTTCACAGAAGTGGAGCTTTGTGGATTGGTAAGCCCATTTCCTTTCTCCCACTCGTTCACGAAGCGGTTTAAACTTCCAGCATTCGATTGACACCATCTACACCGCGAGAAATGTTTCATCCACAGACCCAAGCATCAAGGAGGGAGAATGCAGGGATTGGTGTTCCACGCGCCGCACGTGCCTGTAATGCAGTTACCGCTCATTCACACTGGAAGCGGATCCGCTTTTGCAAAGCGGTCGCGAACGCGGTTGTATGCGGAGGGCAAGTTCGTCTGCTTCTCGCACAGGGGGTACCGGTGACGTCAGAACGCCGTGCCCTGATTGGATGATCGCGGCCCCCCTATCTGAGCGTCGTCTGCTCCTTTGCAACGTCGTCTGCGTCTGTCTTACCTTTCCTGCGACTTTCGGAAGTGCAGAGGCCAGATTCACAAAACCATGTTACGCCGAAAGAGTGCGTAAGACAAAACGTGAGAACAAATTCGTATTCACGAAACGAAATTATTGTAAGTTTTGCTCAGGTTACGACGGAATCCTACGACGATCAACTCAGCATGGCCGACAGCGTCGCTCAGTTACTTGGTCGCGACGACCAACGGACGTTTATTTTTGTACGTGCTCTTCTCACGCGTCACGACTACAAGCAGCAAGAAAAAAAGTAAAAAGCACTTGAAATAAACAACGACGAACAAGAACGCTGGATCCACAAACACCCGGGAAATGCTCCAACGGCCACGATTCCACTGACCCCGTCCAAGCGAGCTCGGCAGATAGGCCTAGCAGCGGCGCAGCGGTGCTCCGACGGTCCTTGGCCAAGACCGTCTGCCCACGACCGGCTGGCGTGCTGAATGGAATATGCCCGCGCGACCCTTGTGAACCCTTCAATCTCTTCCTCTTGTCATCGCCTCGTTTTCCGAGACAGCGGCGACTCTCGCCGGTGAAAAAGCGGTGAATCTCCGACAGACGCAGGAAAGGTAAAGCAGCCATCGCTTTGACTAGCAGACGTAAAGCAGACGACGTTAACTGCACCAACCCGCCGACGCCGTTTAAGAGTGAGGAGTCTCGCCGCACACGCAAGGAGGGAAAAAGTATTTGGGAGGGAACTTGCGGACACTCTCGCTTCTTAGCAGACAAACCTCGGCGCCTCGGGACACCTCGCCAGCGAGTCCCTTGACTTCCCCCCTTGATGCACGTCTGCTAGTTGTTCGACAAAAACAACGTACCGCTCGAGTTATTTCGTCTCCCCTCTCTGAAAGGCGAAGTCAAGCTCGCTCGTAAAGACCTGCACTTCCGAAAGTCGCAGGAAAGGTAAGACAGACACAGACGACGTTGCGAGCAGACGACGTTGCAAAGGAGCAGACGACGCTCAGATAGGGGGGTCGCGATCAGCCAATCAGGGCTCGGCGTTCTGACGTCACCGCTACCTCCTTTCTCATGCGCAGAAGACGAAAATGAGCCCACTTGCGAGGCGTATAGCACTCGATGACATCGAGTGCGCGTGTAATTGTACTGGATCTTTATATAACCGCGTTCGCAACCGCTTTGCGAACGCGGATCCGCTTCTAGTGTGAATGAGCGGGTTAGGGTGAGGTGACCACCTTCCTGCTAGCAAAATGCGGGACACGCTGACCCGGGCGGCGGAGACAAGCTCACCGGAGATAAGCTCACCGGATAAAAGCTCTCCGCAAAACCGGCAGATGCGGAGAAAAGCTCACCGGCCTTTGAGCGGATGCGGAGAAAAGCTCACGGATTTTTTTAACTTTGCGGATTCTGCGTCAAACGTGTCAATTTAACACAATTCGCATTCGTCACTTCATTAAATATATGTCGTCTTTTTTTTTTTTGTAATAGTCTTGAAGTTCATTGGGCATCTTTATACTAATTCCTCAGAAATTTTTCTTCACCCATTCTGTATATTAATGAAGCCGCAAGTATAAAATCAGAACGTTGTACACCGGTAAAAAAGACAACAATTTATTGACAGCTGACAGTGTGCCGTCGGTAGCTCTGTCAGATTAAGAGGTTTGCTCTTTGCGAGCTAATATGAATAGCGGAGTGTGAACCGCTTCAGCTCCGAATATTGTGTACTGCCTAATAGATAAGTAGGTGTTTGTTGATGTAATCAGAGTCGACTACGCTGTTTCCTTTCTGTTAATTTCACTAACAAAACTTTAGTTGCTAGAACAGCTTTGTTGTGTCGTGTTTGTTGTCTTCACTCCGTCGTCGTCATTTGAGCAGTTTTCGTCATGTATAACGTTTACCAATTCGCTACCTTCTTATATACGTCACGAGTAACAAGAGTGCCAGTGTGCGGCTCTGAAGGTTATGGGTGGCTTACCGTAGAAGGGCACTATCACACAAAGGCAACGTGTGGAAACACCAGCACGAACAGCTAGAAAACGTGCATGTCCGCGGAAGAAAGAAGCCTCGATATCCTACTGACTGTTTTATCCTGTTTTCAAAAGTTCACAAAAGCTTCAAGGAGAATTTCAGGCACCGCGTTGTTGCGCATGCACTTTCGGATTTTTCGGCATTAACAGTTTTGATTTTTGGGTTTTTGGCAGACATTATTAAGTTTTCAAACTTTTTCCTGTTCTTCAAGTTCATAAAGTTTTCAGTTAGGCTTTCGTTGCCTAGGGAGTAAGCCACAGAAAACACTCGCCCGCAATTATTATTTTGGGAGCAGTATACCCAATAAGCTTAACAAAAATTGCAGAAAATGACATTTTCTTTTTTACAAAGCTGACGAATTTTAATATTAATAAATTGATATAGGTTACGCATGATCCAACAGCCTCCATATAAATAGAAGGAAAAAAATCGGTGAGCTTTTCTCCGCATCTGCCAGTTTTGCGGTGAGCTTTTCTCCGGTGAGCTTATCTCCGGTGAGCTTTTCTCCGGTGAGCTTATCTCCGGTGAGCTTATCTCCGGTGAGCTTTTCTCCGGTGAGCTTTTCTCTGGTGAGCTTATCTCCGGTGAGCTTCTTTCTGGTGAGCTTTTCTCCGGTGTGCATTTCTCCGGGATTCCGCTGACCCCGGGGGGAGGGGGGGGGGGAGGGGTATATAACTGCAAAACTTAACTTAGTGCGCAGAGCTGGGGGAAGTTTACCATGGTGCTTTTAACTCGAGACTGGAGTAGAAGTAGGAAGCATATTTTTCCCTCCTTGTGCCCCAGTCTCAGGTTTTTTTACCTGAGACTGGGGCACAAGGAGTGAAAATAGAATCATAGCAAAAATAAATATTCGAGGAAATTTATCAACAGATGCCACGAAATGTGGCTCTGCTAGTACATTTAACACCCTGTCTTGTCTCAAAACATATTATACAGCTGCAAATTGTATTGCGGCAATTAAGCTCAAATAATTTTCACTCCCAGTGATATATTTTGAGTTTTAATGGCACATATGTTAACAAATGTGCCTAAGTTGAAAACAAAATCTACTGCAGCAGAACTCAATGCATCAGAAGGAAAGAAGAAACAGTAAATTTTTTGTGCCTTCTTGTTTCCTGTTGATTCTTATTTTTACCAACATGCTCCAACAGAAATTTTGAGTCTTTGTTTTTGACCGTTGTGAGTTGCAGTCATTTTGTCTTGTGTAACCGTCTTCACACACAAAAAAAACAAAAACAATTGACAGCAACTTTTTTGCATTGACACAGCACGATTTGAAAATAATTACATTAATTTATTTTTAACTTTTCGCAAGCAATTTTCTTTCCAATATATTGCCACCAAGGGAAGAGAGGCACAACGGCTCATGCGCGTCAGTTCTAATGTGAGAACGACGGTCGCTGCCCGCAATGCTTGGATCGAAAATGCTGTACCATCGCGATTCACACGATTGCCAGCGACCTCAGCACATCCCCGTGCCCCGTTGTTCAGCAGCGCCATGAGTTGCATAGTGAAGTTTACAGCAGTTTGAAATGCGGAACATTTTCAAGATTTTAGTATTTCTTGCGGGACGCGGGACACGAGCCCTCAATGCAGGACAGTCCCGCGAGTCGCGGGACGGGTGGTGGTTACCCTATCAGCAGTAGTAACTTTTTTTTTAAAGAAAATACCGATCACTTAATTATTGTGTCTGCCGCATGCCTCCCTGCCGCCTCACCGGCGTGCGCATGTCGAGCTTCACCGCTTTGCACCGGTGTGCGAGGTGCAGCCGTTGACATGGGTGAGCACCTGGGTTAGTGCGATAGGCTCAGCAATTACGCTGAGTACTATTTCAGGTTTACTTTTGTAGCGTAAGCTACACTGTCCGAGGTTGAGCAGTTGCGCGTGGCTCCTGGAGAGCCGTGCTGCGCATGCGCGAGGAGCAGTGACAAAACGGGCAGGACTGGTACGGCGCCTAGGTCAGTCCCCGATGCACGCGCCGTGCGCATGCACCCGCTCGAGATTATGGCTCGCGCTGTCCGGTTGTTCTGGGTGGCAGCTTGGTTGCTTGATACATAACAACACGGCGCACAGCTCATCGGATCCCGAAGTAGTCACATAATGCGTATACCGTGTGTGTGTCATTGAAGCAGCAGTAAGCATGATAATCAAGCTAATGCTAGACAACCAGGAAAGCTAAGAATAACCGGCTGAACCTAAGCTTACGGTACGTATATCCTGGCATAGCCGAGCTAAGCCACTGCAATTTTTTTTGTCTTGCTGGTACGTTTAAGAAATGTGGGTCTACATTTGTTGAAAGGATAGTCAAGGTTGTTCCTGTGCAGCTGTTGATCGAAAGAACGGCAAACTTTGACTTCACTCTGGTTCCAACGCCACTAGGGGGCAGTGTCGACTTACACGAGTGTAGGTTTTCATAATATTTGGGGTGCTTGTTTTGGCATTTCATAATAAAGTCTTGAGTTTTGTAAGTTCATAAAACTTGGGGGACACAATTTTGTTGACAGACAAAATTGTGGTTTTAGCAGGCATTTTACAGAACATATATACAGGCTAAATAAATACCGGCTGTAAAATTGTGAGGGAAGGGAAGGTTTATCTCAACTGAAGTGTTGCGCTACGACTCATTTTTCATCAATTTTTTGGTACCCATTCTAAATGGAACTTCCTCTGACTAGAGCCTTATTTCTAAAAAGAATGCTCTGTGTTCCTTTAGTGCCCTATCTATTTTTATTATAAAAGGTAATAAGTTATATGCTCCAGGATCAAAGAGGAGCCCTCAGTTATTATCAAAGATGAACTCATTTAGCGATGCAATCACTTTTTTATTTTCAAGTGATGTGCTATTAGCATCTGCTCCAAAAGGATCAGTGACTGCTCCAAGCCAATGTTTTGCCTGCTACAGACTTTGCTACAAAAGGTCAGATGCCGCTTCCATCACTGTTACCGTGCACAGCCGATCACAGCTGTGATCGGCTGTGCACAGTCGAAGCTGCACATAGACAGGTGGGCTTTGTTTATAAGCATGTGCAAGTTGTTTCAGCAAGTACAGGGTACAAAAAGTAATATGGATGGGTCTTCATCTAACTTGCACTCTCTTCATGTGGTTGAATTTAAAGTCGACATGGGTGCCTCCCTTTGTTTTAGCCTCTCGGCCTCGGTGGACGGAAGCAAGGACAACATGCGATTTGTGTACTGTGTGTCTGCCATCTGCTACATGCTTTACGATTGGTCGGGGATGGATACAGACGACACCCTGCGATTCATCTGCAACTGCTATGAGAGTTGGACAGGACGGCACTTTTCTCATTTGTGGAGAGAAGCTTAGACAGAATTGTGTGCTACCTTATAAATGTGTGTTTGTAATCGTTCAAACTGAAATATCAGTTCAGGAAATTGGCCCCTTTAGTTTTATGTAATCTGTCGCATAACTTACAAGCAGAGTGCACGAGTAGACGTAAAGTTCTCAGAAGCAGTTAGGAGGAACCCAAGACAAGATCTTGCTGGGAGTCCCAAAATGGTGGTCCTTAATTGTTCTAATACTTTTTTTATTTTTTTCATTGAAACCTGTCTTTTAGCGTGTTCAACCGGTACTAGAGTATGCAGATTTTATCTGGGACCCATCTAGGAAAACCAGTTAGCTTAATATTTAAACCAACTCAAAGAAGATCCACTGGATTAATATATTTTGACTATCACTTGCAGCAGGGAACAGGATGATTTTCCTTTCCCTCATCATATTTTGTCATTGTGACTTTCCGGTGAGATATATACTTGGTGTGACAAGCGACTTCGTATTTGATGCAGGTCTTATCTTTATTTTTTTATTCTTGAGCTCACTGAACTCCTCCATGAAAGAGTGGACGAGAAGGCAAGAGAAATCTAAACCTCATCCATACTTATTTTTAGTTTTTTTTTTTCCAGAAACTAGTTTGAGTTAATGATAGCTTGTACTTATTTCGTCCCTCATGAATGCGACAAGCTCATTCTGAGTGCTACCGTAAAATACCGAGCAAGGGCCCACCCAAAAAATTTGGAACTCAAAAAACTGGGCATGTTAGGCTCAGGGGCAAGAATGCAGAAGGGGCACATGGTAGGGCGGGCTTCACCGTCCAGCACTGGAGTGTCTGGAGAAGCGGCTGACTAGGGGGAGCTGCTCGGTTAGCTAAGGAGGCCCAGAAGTCCAGAGTGTGCGCTTGGTACACCCTTTGCTTTGGTTTTAGACATTTCAAAAGTAGCGGGCGTGCACTTGCTGTGACACGGGTGCATGCTCGGTATTCTACGTCAGTTTTCTGAATTGTTTCATAGTCCCTTCAAGTCTTTTTTTAATTTTTTTTGTGGTATGGTAATTTTTTGAGCAGGCATCTTTTTCCACTTTTCCCCAGTGCTATGACGGAGGGATAGCTTCGTACCCCGGCCTTGAATCCCACGGTAAGTGAGTTTTGTCAGCCAATTTCCGGTGTATGCACATTTGGACAGCAGTACAGTAGTCTGCCGCGGAATGTGACCAGTGCTTTCTCTGTGGAAAAGCAGTTTGGCCAATGCAGTGCAATCGCTGACATATGGTCTTGAGTGTGTTTTTTATTTATTTCAATTGACCTTCAAGACCCCTTCAGGGAGGGTATTACAGAAGGTTTTAACACTCGCATTTGTAAAATTAGTAAAGAAAACAAGAACAATAGGAGTAAAATGACACAAGAAATTATACAAGGTTAAACTGAAATCATTCAAAAACAAAACATTGTGAAGACACTTGCAGCTATGAGGCAGCGGTGAGAATGACTTCGCTCAATTTCTCTTTGAAATGAAGAGAAGATATGAAAACGGGAAGGTCATTCCATTTCTTTGCTGCGCGTGGAAAAATGAAGCAGACGAGGTCACCGTTCTAGTTTTGGTGCGCATCACGTTGAGTGGATGACCAGTACGATAAGGTGTTCGTGTGGATGGCATGATGTACGGTGAATTTGGCTGGAAATCGTAATAGAATTTGTGAAAGAGTGTTAGTGTAAAATATTTTCGGCGAAGTGATAGGTTATCTAGTTGAGCACGTTCCTTTAGGCCGGTGACACTTATTTCATATGAATAGCTAGAAAAAATGAACCTGACTGCGCGATTTTGAATTGCTTCTAATTGATGACTGAGGTAATTTTGGAATGGGTCCCATATAGTGGCAGCATACTCTAGCTTTGGGCAGATTAGTGTTTTATAGGCAGCAAGTCTTAAGTTTAATGGTGCGAATTTAAGGTGACGTTTTAGTTGTCCGAGTGATCTGTCAGAGATGACATGGTTAATATGTAGTGCCCAAGATAGGTTACTAGAGAAGTGCACACCTAGGTATTTATAACTTCGTGCTGATGGAATTGTGGTCTCATTGATAGAATAGTTGTAGGTTAGTGGGTTAGAGCGCCGGTGAAAGGAAACTAAAGTACATTTACTAATGTTTAATGACATTTGCCACAAATCGCACCAGGTTTGAACTCTATTAAGATCATTTTGAAGAGATACCTGGTCACTTAGATTAGTAATATTACGATACACGACACAATCATCAGCGAATTGGCGGACGTTGCAGGAAACGGAAGAGGTAAGGTCATTAATGTAAATAAGGAAAAGGACGGGACCCAAAACAGTGCCCTGGGGGACGCCGGAGGTTACGGGTGCATAGTTAGATGAATGGTTATTGACGTTTACGAATTGCTTGTGATCCTGCAGGAAATTACCAATCCATGTTTGTATCTGCGGGTCTAAGTTAAGTTGGGAAAGTTTGAGCATTAGGCATTGATGAGGAACCTTGTCAAATGCTTTTGCAAAATCTAAGAAAATGACGTCGGTTTGGATGTTGTTATCGAGGTTCATATGCAGATCATGGGCAAGTGTAGCTAGTTGAGTTTCGCATGAAAATCCTTTTCTGAATCCATGTTGCGATGGATCAATAAAATCATTAGTTTCAAGAAAACGCGCAACATGAGAGTAAATAATGTGTTCCATAATTTTGGATGATACACAAGTTAGTGAAATGGGACGGTAGTTAAGTGGTGAGCACCGGCCCCCTTTTTTAAAGATAGGAATGACCCTCCCCACTTTCCAATCCTGTGGAACAAGGCCCACAGTGGGACTGAGCAAATATCATTGAGAGCAAAGCACTGCAGATATTTTTAGTGTTTTTTAGAGCCTTGGAATTAATGTCGTCAATACCCGTCGAGGAGGAAAGTTTTAGGGAGTCGATTATGTTAACAATGCCAGGGAGAGTAAACGTAATTGGATCCAACATTGGATACTGAGTGCTGATGGTGGAAGGTTGTGTGTCAAGATTTTCATTAGTAAATATGGAACAGGGTGCTTCGTTAAGAATGGCTGGTACACTGGCTGTTATCGACACAAGCACCTGCATTGGTGATTAGTACATACTGCATTGGTGATTGAATTGCTAATACAGTGCCTGTTCCAAAAAAAAAACTGTCAGGATAAATTATTAAACTTGTGATCTACGAGTCCACGGTGCAAGCTACATGATACTAAGCTGAGGTGAGTTAAATCATTTTTGTCAATCCATAAATGATTTAGCTTCTCCTGGTCTCAGTTTGCATCATCAGAACCTACTTTATGGCAGTTATGCTTACTTTGAAACATGCTAGGGGTTTTACCGCCTTGTCTAAAGTTGCAAAATAACTTCCATCCCGGGGGCTTTTCATTTTATGAATGTGTGTTATGGGCACACCAAAAACATTTGTATTTTTCTTTTAAATTCAGTTTTTTTTATTTTGTGATGAATTAGGCTCCAATGTTTTTATGCATTTTCTTTTTCCGATAAAATACAGCAAACACAAAAAACGGAAGCGTCCGTTTTTTGTGGCCTTTAATGCCTGCGAGAGTGTCTCGTCTTTTCTGCCGTCATCACACGCGATAGCAAAAATTAGTTTGCAGCGTTGGGATTCTTCTTTTTGGACCAGAGCATGGTTGGTACTGTCATCAATATTTGTGCAACATGTCTCCAGCTAATAATAAAAATAGTAATGATAATAAGTTTCTTTCAGGTTTCCTTCACACATCATCACAATCTATTCTTCCTCACAAAAGAGCTATGCCAATCAAACTTACAAGCGTGGTTCGAAGTTTTTTCAAAGCGAGCACCGCCGAAAGGGACGTTGTCCTTGCCTCCTTCCGCAGGGGGCTCCAGATTCTGTGCGGTGGCGTCGCTGTCGCTGATGGGAAAGCTGAAGTCGACGCTGTCGGAGCGCCAGCTGAAGTGCCTCTTCCGGCAGCAGTCTGGGTTCCAGGGCAGACCCAACAAGCCCATCGACACCTGCTACTCCTTCTAGGTGGGAGCAGCCACCATCATCCGTCCGTCTGTGCCCCATTGCAGCTGCTGGGAGCCTTCAAGTTTGTGGAGGGCGGGCGGAACCTTGAGTTTCTGGACTCAACGCAGAACCAATTCGTCGGGGGCTTCAGCAAGTGGCCAGACAGCGATCCCGGTAAGTGCTGCGTGCGTCTTTTAGTCTTCAAATGTTTACTGTCATTCTAGTGTATCATTGTTTTTTGTTTTTTTTTTTGTTGTGAGAATGCTCAGAAAGTTTGGGTCTGTCTTCTTTCTTTTTTTCAGGAACGTTGAGCAAGTATTTGAGTGAATGTAGCATTTGAACAGCAGGCAGCTTTTCTGTACATTTGCCATTACACTGGGGAAGCGGTGGCGCAATTATGCGTGCTTCATTCATGTCACAGACGTTTGGCCACACCCACATTTTCGTTTTTGTAAAAAAACGCGGAAAAACCGGGAGAGCAGCTTCGTTTCTTTGTACTTTTGAATGTGAACCCGTGAATAGCAAAGGTGTGAATAGAAAAAGCAAGTTTGAAGCGTCCGTTCATGCTTTTCCCGCTAAATTTGATGGGGGAATTTGACGTCGCGTGACCTAAACACCAATTCGATTTCCCCTCTAAATTTGGCGGAGTCTTGTGAGTGAGTTATAAAACAATCGCTTCCTAAATGTTTCAGGTTTCCTTCACACATCATCACAATCTATTCTTCCTCACAAAAGAGCGATGCCAATCAAACTTACAAGCGTGGTTCGAAGTTTTTTCAAAGCGAGCACCGCCGAAAGGGACGTTGTCCTTGCCTCCTTCCGCAGGGGGCTCCAGATTCTGTGCGGTGGCGCCTGTACATGGGGCCCTGCAATGACGTTTTTACTGGTTTTTAATTTGCACCGAACCTGAGCGCACTGAACGTGGTAACTTAATGAAACTTTTCTTTTCTCAAATTTCGCTTTATTTTAAAAGTTATAGGCAAATTAAAATTACAAAAACAAGCAAAAAATAACCTCTTTCATGACGTCGTAGGTCCTGGCTTGAGTGGCCGTGAACTAGAGGAAGGGTAGTGGGCTCATCGAGCGTTCACGGCTGCCGCACTCCGTGTTGACGGTTCGAGAGGGCGCCACTAAAGCATGTTTTGGATAGGCTGTATGAAGCGGGCGGCCAGGGCGGCTCGCATTGCATTTGCTGCGCGATTAAAGACTAATTCGGCACAACACTTCATTGGCCACAAACGACAGCAAACACGGGGTAAAGATCAGTTCAGAATGGGAGCCACTTCGCGCTGCCATACCGCCAAATGGCCAAATCGCCAACCAAGCCCGCGCCGAAGGCCTTCGGAACGCTCGGAAGCGGTCGGATGCTCGAGCCGGTATACGATTGCAGCGCCGCCGCGCACACCCGGGATTTTTCTACGCTCGCCGTTCGTCGGGGCCTCATCCCACTAGCCCTTTCTAGTATGCGCCGTTTTTTCCGCCGCTTGGTGGCGGGTACGTCGACGGATCATTTCTTGTTTCCATACTTTACAAACTGCATTTGTTTCTTTTCTGATCTAAAATACTGAACAAAAACTAGTTTCATACATAATTGAAACGGTTTGCGACACTTATATTTTGTATCTCGACTAAAAAAAAGCTTTTAGCGGCTCTGACCAGTAGTAAGCCCAGGACCAAAGACGTCACATTTCGCGCGCTTTCGGCAACGTGGGTCGCCCTCGTAGGCGGAGGAGGTTTCCGCGTCGTCCGGTTAAAATATGACGCACTGATATTTAGTTACTCTCTCCATGCTCGCTGGCTTTCCCAAACCCCAAGAGACGTGGAAACCGCAAAAAAGGCAGACGCTTAAATATGATTGCAGGGCCCCTTTAAAGGGGCCCTGCATTGACTTTTTTACTGGTTTTTATTTTGCATCGAACCTGAGCGCACTGAACGTAGTAACTTAATGAAACTTTTCTTTTCTCAAATTTCGCTTTATTTTAAAAGTTATAGGCAAATTAGAATTACTAAAACAAGCAAAAAATAACCTCCTTCATGACGTCGTAGGTCCTGGCTTGAGTGGCCGTGAACTAGAGGAGGGGTAGTGGGCTCATCGAGCGTTCACGTCTGCCGCACTCCGTGTCGACGGCTCGAGAGGGCGCCACTAAAGCATGTGTTGGATAGGCTGTGTGAAGCGGGCGGCCAGGGCGGCTCGCATTGCATTTGCTGCGCGATTAAAGACTAATTCGGCATAACACTTCATTGGCCACAAACGACAGCAAACACGGGGTAAAGATCAGTTCAGAATGGGAGCCACTTCGCGCTGCCATACCGCCAAATGGCCAAATCGTCAACCAAGGCCGCGCCGAAGGCCTTCGGAACGCTCGGAACCGTTCGTATCCTGGAGCCGGTATACGATCGCAGCGCCGCCGCGTACATCTGGGATTTTTCTACGCTCGCCGTTCGTCGGGGCCTCATCCCACTAGCCCTTTTTAGTATGCGCCGTTTTTTCCGCCGCTTGGTGGCGGGTATGTCGACGGGTCATTTCTTGTTTCCGTACTTTATAAACTGAATTTGTTTCTTTTCTGATCTAAAATACTGAACAAAAACTAGTTTCATACATAATTGAAAAGGTTCGCGACGCTTATATTTTGTATCTCGACTAAAAAAAAAGCTTTTAGTGGCTCTGACCAGTAGTAAGCCCAGGACCAAAGATGTCACATTTCGCGCGCTTTCGGCAACGCGGATCGCCCTCATAGGCGGAGGAGGTTTCCGCGTAGTCCGGTTAAATATGACGCACTGATATTTAGTTACTCTCTCCGTGCCCTCTGGCTTTCCCCAACCCCAAGAGACGTGGAAACCGCAAAAAAGGCAGACGCTTAAATATGATTGCAGGGCCCCTTTAATGCATTTTAGGACTTTGGAGATAAAGGTCGCTGCCAAGTTTTTTCCTCGACAGATCCGATGCACGCCTACATGGGGATAGCCGGCATGTCGCTGATGGGCGTCGAGGACTTGCTGCCACTTCACCCCGCCCTCAACCTGAGCCAATGAGCACACGGGCACCTGCAGGCACTTCACAACGCGTGGGATTCGCATGCGGCCGCGACGGGGAACGAAGGCGAGGAGAGGATGCTACACCGGGAGAACGACGTCGATCGCCGTAGCAAATTAAAAGGTGTGGGGCGCTCGGTTCGCCACGCAGTGGCGAGTGCCGACACCAGCGGCGGGGGCGGTTCCCACAACCACCTAGAAATAAGACGGCCGAGCCGGGCCAGGGGCGTTTACTGTTTGGTTTGTCTGGGCTCCTGTCAGTCATGGTAATAAACCCTGCCTAAGTCCACAGAACGAGTCGTCTGGTCGATCACCTGCGGCGGGCGGCGAAAGTCAAAAGCCACAAGGGGGGGTGCAATAATTTCCGGACTTCGGTCAAAAATGTGTGGAAGTTGTCCTCTGACACTTCTGAAGTAAATAACAGAAAACCGATTTCGCCTGCGTGTCCTAGTTGTAAAAAAAAAAAAAAAAAAAAGATAAAGATTGGCATTTCTGGCACCCCTCAACTCACTCCCAGCCTTCAGGGTCACACCTGGTCCCCCTCCTAGTGACGTAACTCGGGGTGTCGTGTAGCTTCCCGTGTGCTCCCTCGGAGGACGCTTCCTCTCCCTCTCTCTGCCGACATTAGCGGGCGTTATGCTGCAGCTTAGAGCAGAGTGAGGTCACATAATCTTTTCGCCGTAGTTCTCTCGGCTGCCACTTGCGGCTGCAGGGCGGGGGGAGCGAGCTCGACTTTTGCTTTGCGATTATCCAGCAAAATCGCAACATTTTTTAATGAAGGAGATGTTTTCTCTATCCTCCGGGACATGATAAACAACGTAAAAATGACGAGATGCAAATTCTTTTAATCTTAAAATCGTTGCACCCCCCCCCCCCCCCCCCCCCCATTTAACGTCTCACCGTGCCCACAGCTAACGTCAACGACTTTCTCGAAGCACTTCGAAACCGCGAAAGTCCCGCTCATGTACTGGGTGTCAGCCGCAGGTAGATAGACCCGCGTCTTTTGCGTGGCACGAGTGAACATTGCAATGACGAAAGCTCGAACTAGGGTTCAATTTGGGAGAGGCTTTCGGAAAATTTCGGCGAGGAAGTGGCGGTCGTTTTCCGGCGGCGGACGCTATTCGTCTTCTCATATACTCGAGCTCAAGTGGTTGTCGTTTTTTGCACTTAAAACATTTCAGAGAATTTCTTTCACTTTTTTAGTTAGGTGACACTTGGGTTCCGACACTTGGGCCTCTTATCCATACTGCTAACGCCACGTTTTGAGGGGGGGGGGGGAAGGGGGGGGGAGGAGGAGGAGGAGGAGGAGGAGGAGGAGGAGGAGGGGAGGGGGGGCGTTTGAGTGTTTGGCGACAACTTTGCGCTATAAAAAAATGCAGTTGGCTTTGCTTGGCTGACGTTGTATAGTTTGTAATATCCTCGCCAACATGAGGAACAATGTGACGATGCATGGCATTTGGTGCCAGCAGGGGGTAGGGGGGGAATGCCGTTGAACCCCTCCTGGCTACGGCACTGGCCAGCAGTGCCATGTGCCAAACGCTCCGTGAAATATGATGTTCTCTGAGGGTGAGGTGCACACTTGTAGTGCCACTTTCTGCCATTGTTTTGCTTGCTAGCGGAATAGTGAGTGTGCCGGCCGACGTTCGCTAGCAGACGACACAGATGCTGAGGGCATTGCAGCAAGTGCGTGTCTCGTCTGCAACTTGCTTCGTGTTTCACGGCGCATTTGGATGGGTGGCACTGAGAGTTTCGTGCGCCTCACGTCGCATTGCAGATTGCGTCAACCCAGTTTGCGAAGCGGATGCAGACTGCTACTGGTAACTGGTGCGAACTTGTGGAACAGGGAGCGAGCACGCTAGTGGCGAGTGCCAGATTCTGCACCAGTTATAACACCAGCGTCTGTTTGCGACGCTGGTCAGCCCCGCGAGTCCTGGTGTGTCTTGGGGGGGCGATATTGGACTGTTTTGTAACAGTAATGTTTCTTTCGCTTCTTGGCCCTAGAGTGGCGGCTCTCAGCCACTCGTTCTTCTGGGACTCCTTCCGGATCGGCGGAAGGGATGGAGGACCCCATCCGCCGGCTGGGAAGGGGAATATTGGACAATTACAATTCCAAAGGGGGTAAATGAAGAAAACTAAATGTGTGCAAACCAACTTTGAAGCTCTAAAACAGAGAATAATCGACCCTGCTAACTTGGCACACACAGTTTGGTCCATTTAGCTTTGTGGAACAGCCAACATCAATAAAACAAAAATGTTTCATTCCTCGACTTGCCTAACAGTTGAAAGCTTCAGGGACCCCAAAAAGGCCCTCGGGGGCCCCTAAGGGCTCGCGGACCCCCATTTGAGAACCACTGCCTTAGAGCATGCTAAAGAGCGTCTTCCAGCTCAAGCTCTTAGCTTTGACCGGCTATTCGGCATTACATTACTAGTCAGCGTTGGGCGCTTCAACTAGAGGCGCCAGACTAGAACAACATTAAGGCGTCCTATTTTGGAATAGGGTGATGGAACGACTTCAAAGTACTATGCAGTCCACTCAAAAGAAGTTACTACTATGAAACACATCTATGAGAAAACTAGCAAGCTTTCCTTACAAGGCCCACCATATCCGACGCCAGTTTATTTGTAATGGGGTATTTGTATTACGGACACACCCTTGGCAACAGAGGAGTTTGCTGCAGCGACTTTGTTTCTCCGTACATTTCTCGTGTTGCGTGTGGTCATTTTTGTCGTGGGTTTATGTAAAGTTTGGGCAACATCCGGTATTAAGCGACAGTTGTTACGAGCCTGGAGCAGACCAACTGACAGTGTTGTTGACAAAGGTTGTTGAATTTTATGCAAACCGTACGTTTCTACGGTTGTTTTAGATGTGCTTAATAACTTTTCGGCTCATCTTCTCACAAAAGGGGGACTTGCAGACCTTAAGGCTGGAAGCAACGAAGCGACACATTTTTTACTAAGGTGGGAATTTGTTACACTGTCGTCATCATACTTGAAAATTCTTTGGCTAAAACATGTTTGCAGGTTTTTTGCATGTTTAGCCCATTGTCTGTCCTTTGTTTCCGAAGTTAAACACATAAAAATGCTGGACAGATTTTATCTGATGATTAATAAAGGCCGGTCCCCCCACCCTCTCACTCGCAATTTCTGGCAAATTTCGGAGTTTGGGAGTTGTTGCATGTTGTCCCATCTCCTTTGGTATTTTCCCTGTAGTATGCAACAGCTCAGTTAACATCCTACATGAATGCACTTATAGTTTTTTAGCGAGGACGTCTTTTGTGCACTATAATTGAAAATGTCATCATGAAGACGTCATGGTGTTCCCACCGGATGATGGCTTTGTAGATTTTTGTGGCTGTCTGTGGTCGAATCTCACCACCGAGTCTTTGGTGTGGTTCCGACAAACCTCAAGCGGGTATATGTTGCTACATGTTTGTGAAGTCGCTTGCGGCAGGAAAACAAATGCAAATGAAAAAGCCTGCTTTGCAACTGATGAGGGCTAGGGAAATGAATGATGTAGTCACTGATTCGTTTCAAAATGACTTTTTACAATTGAGTACACGTACGTGGCCAGGGAGGTATAGCATTATATCAAGGTGTAGTGGAGGATGTTAATGGTGAAAAAAAAGGCGCCAAATTGCGAGGGACGAGGAGATGAAGTACATGCACAGAGGAGTGCTTTCAGCTTAGTGTGTGTACTTCATCTTCTCGTCCTTCGCTTTTTGGCGTCGTTTTTCCGACAGTTAACATGTGCCACCAGCTTGCCCTACTTTCCACAGTATTCCGGTAAAAAATTGTTATAATAACTCAAGCATGCACGAAAAGCAAATTTTGATATGTATAAAAAGCTATAATAAAGGCTCTTGTGTTGCTTGGATCGAAATGTTCACATTATATCCGGGAAACTAAACAAATGACCCCGGAAAAATGATCCTATGTGCAAAAAAGGAAAAAAAATGGCTCTCAAGTTCAGATGACAGCTAACGGGCAGCGGCGGGCCACGCCACTGGAAGTTTGTTATAAAAACAAAACTACCAATGTTTATCTAAACATTTTGTGGAACAAGTTTTTCTTCCAATATCAATGTCGGTGCATTTTTTAAAAATCTTGCAGATAGCAAAAAAAAAAAAAGATTTTTATCATTTTGTGGCATTTATTGCACAGAAATCTTGATTATTCTGTTCCATGTATTCCAGATTGGTTATTCCTTATATTTTATTCAAATGCATTTCGAACTAAAAGTAAAATGACTTTTTTTCTTTTGACAACCAGTTGCAAGAACACCTTGCACAGCATACTTGGTTTTTATTAGGGCTGGGCATCGATTAAACGTTTTAACCCGATTAATCACCACCCTTTAATCAAATAATTAATCGATTAATCGGTCTCGTTTATTTCTGTGCAAAAATATTACGTTTTTTTTTTTTTTTTGCTGAATATGTTATAAACGGTGCAATACACAACTCAGATTATAAATTAATCTTGATGTGTAGTTAAGAACAGTATCAGATACCTTTCACAGAATATTACTTTTGCTGCATGAGGCAAAGATGTTTGTTGATATTCTCTATAAAAACCGACCTCCTTTCATTGTTCACAATAGTCTCTGCTGCGCTAAACAGACGCTCGAACGACGTTGAAGTGGCCGGGGACATGTGTAACCTTCTGCACTTATTTGGAGTTACAAATATATCGCCCCTACAGTTTACTTTATTCTAAAATTTGACCTAAGCTTTCCCTTTCATACAGGTGTACTCACGTCTGCGTGGTGAAAGTGTTTAATTTTTACTTTTTTTGGTTCGTCAAAATTTTACCGATTAAAAAAATTAATCGCGATTAAAGCATTAATCTATTAATCGGTAGGTTAATCGATCAATTGCCCAGTCCTAGTTTTTATTTTAGTGAGACAACGAGTGTAGGTCGAACCGAGTTTTCAGAAACTTGATGGGAATTCTAGATATGTTCACAATATCCGGAATTCATTACTAGAAGAAAATGTTCTGTTTTGTTATTGCAAGGAAGGTTTTTTTTTTTCATGTGCTAGCTTTGTGTGCTAGCTTTCAACGGCTCAGTAAAAAAAAAAAAAAAAAAATGTTGCCAACAAAATGTTGCAGGGGCAGGTGTTTACGAGACGTACAGCGTCAAACGTCGACAAACTGTGTCCATGAAACGAGTGTCCACGAAAGGTTCAATTGTGTTCAATGAAACGATATAGACCCATACAGAAGTGAAAATGCAGCAATATGAATGTGAAAAATGTTTTTTTAGTTGCTTCTGCAACTATATACAGATTTTTTTTTTTAAGCTTTACAGATTTGTTTTAAAACAGTTGTGAAAGCTACACTAATGCGGTCTGTGCAGGCAAGTTATACAGCCAGGGAAAATAGTGTAGAAGGCTAATCATCATGATAAGTCGAATAATTAACTATAATTTCATGACTAGCTTTTTAATAAGTTAAAATGAACATGTGGTTTCAATTATAAACTGGCTGAGCATCAACGAAAGACACTAAATTAGGAAATCTTAGACGGGGAGTGTGCTCAAGTTAGCACTCTTGCAACAGGCAAAAGGCTGGATGTGCAAAAACGTGGGTGATAGATTATGAACCATATTTTCCTTTACGTTACACGGGCTACACCTCTCCGCAGTATACATCACTAGGAGGGAGGGAATTGTAGCAGCCAAGAGAAGTGGAAGACAAGTGACCGCGTGCGAGAAAAAAGTGCTCGAGCGATACGCTTCACTTATACTATTTCCCTGGTGCTTCGCTGTCTGCAAAGTCAAGACTGTAAAGGTTTACCCAATCCTTTGCCAAAAGAGCCACCTCAACAACGAAAGTTAGTGCCACTGCCAGTCCATTTATGTATGTGCGTCTCCGTTCATCCACCTTATTCGCGCTGTCCAGTACTCTGTCGAATTTAAGATGTAGCTGAACCGAACAATGTGGAGAGCAAGTCGTCTGCTTCTTGCGCAGGGGTTGTGGTGACGCAGAACGACGCAGATTTCCGATTGGCTTTGATTGGAAGGATAGTGGGTAGACCTCAATGCTAAGATGCCTAGAGGTCTACCCACTATTTTGTTTAATCAGCCAATAAGAACTTGGCATTCCGACATCATCATAACCTCTCTGCAGGAAGCAGACAAACTTGCGCTCTGCATATCCCAGATGAAGCCCACCATGCAAGCAGCACAGGACACAAAGAAGTCACGGGAAATATCTTCGAAAGAGCTGCAGTCCATTTTCAAGCTGAAATATAAAAAAGGAGCCCGATACCAGCAACTGCAATAGATCACTCGATTCCGGATATTCTAATGTGAAAGAGTGTGCCTTATAAAGTAACTAATTTTATTGACAACCATAAGATAGCATTACAGGCAAGGCAAGTATTCCCTTCTCAAACACTTTCCTGCATTTCTCAGCAGCAAGTTACAACAAAATATTTAAGCGTTATCAAGCTTCGGATTGGCGAGGTTCAAGACGAAATTTAAGGTTCGATTTTGAAGAACACATGAAGCGCATCATTCTCGACAAACCCGTCCGCTTCTAGCAGATTTGCTGTGGCGAGGCATGATCCTACGAAGCATGCATCACTTATTTTCTTCTTCCTCTGAAAGCTTGCCGCACCTTTATACCAGCCAGCATTTATCTCGTAGGAAATCACATTTGACTGGTCCTTCGGGTGAATGACACCAACCGTGTACACCTTGCTGAAGGGCCACTCCAGGTATGAGTCATGCTTCCCGGGTTCTAAACTCATGAAACACCCAACGCCCACCTCTGTGCCCATGCATTTAAGCTGGACAACTTGGGATACATTGTAATCATATATTGTGCTCTCCAAGCCCACAAAGCCAGTCTAAATCTGCCCAGTTTTTAATGTACCAATGGTACATTGGTACATTGAGCATAAGGGCTCTTGCTTAGAAGGACTTGGCAAACTTCTGCGCACCACATCCAAGGCTTCAGTCAGCTCGTCCCTTTGCAAGTGGAGCTCCTCCCTCGCAAGTTTTTTGTAGTCGGCCATTGCTCCCCGAAGAGCCTGCAGTCCCTCGGTGAATTCAGCGGCACGGACTGTGCTAAGGCCATTTAGCTGCTTAGTGAGCCTAGAAGCTTCAGCCTCTAATTGGCCCTTGCATCTTGTGCCCTCGGCTCTCACATCTTCAGTGCACCGTTTCAGACTTGACTGCAGCGACATGATGTCCTCGGAGATCTTCCCTACGGCTCTGTTCATCTCGAGACAAGCTTTGCTGACATTCCTAAGGTCTTGGGTGGCAGGGCTGTCGGTAGGCAGACATGTGGCTTGGGGAATGCTGCAACCATTCTTGAAGTGCTCCAAAATGTCACTCTGCAGCACCGTTGAGTGACACAAGCAGCAAGGCACGACGTTGAAGTCACATTCCTTGTAGTGGTCCAGGAGGCATGCTACAGGACCAATGAAGCTGCAGCCTTTAGGTGCATTCCAGCAGGCTACCTGGGATCAAAGAAAGGGTATTGAAATTGGGTGAACTGTCTTTTGGTTAAAGAATGTTTATGCTAATAATATAGGGAACTTAGGAAAGGTTGTTAATGACAGTCAAAGAAGCAGAAAAATGGTGTGCAATACTGTTAGTGCACTCATACGTAAGAAACCCCATTGTGCTTTACTTCTTGTGTCACTAGTTCACAGTTGTTTTCCTCTCTTGAAGGATGACCCACAAAGTAATTAATTCGGTACAGACCAATACATGCAATGCTTCTGTGCCCAATGCACTTGGGCAGAAAAGAAGAGTGGACAGCTTAACTAGTGACTGCGAGGGGGGAGGTTATGTACTCACAGTACAGTTGAGGATACACTTGAGAGGGACCTCCAGCTGCTCGACAGTCATCATCGCAGAAGGGTTTCTGGTCGACGGGACACGCACTCCCTTTGTCAGCACACTGGGCATGGCACTTTGTGCACAGCGTGTGGTTGCAGGGCAGCCTGACCGCTTTCCTGTATAAAACCCTGCAGAGGATGCACGCTTTCTGCACGATGATGGGCTCTTGGAACAGCGTGGGCCTCCAGTCTAGGGCATCGGAGAACCCGGCTATTCTGAAGGACACCATCTCCACAAGGGCAAAGTTGCCGCCTGCCATTCCTCCGTGGTATGCAAAGAAATATGTAAATCGTGCAGGTTTCTTCTTCAGAAGACCTGTGAAGGACATTTGAAATCATGTAAGCAAGATGTCAAAACAACAAAGCAATGACACAAACTCATAAACCAATAACAGATAGCTAAAACAGATCAAACAGTTGCTTGACTCTCACCGAAGACCAGCCTCCCAGTAGCTTTTGCACACAAAGTCGGCGTTAAAAGGAAAACAGCGACTGCTCCAATTGCACCGTAATGCCAATACCAGAAAGCAGGCGCCCTTCAAAAACACTGCGGGTGTCCGGTGCAACAGGTGTTCTTCCCAGACGGAAATTAGAGCCTCACTTCTAATGCAGTGTTTACATGAGTGCAGTGGCGTACCAACTTGTTCTTGAGTTGGGGGGCAAACTAGACCCCCCCCCCCAGGGCTGGGGGGCGGTACCCTTGGTATCCCTTGGGCGTCGCCACCTTGGGCCGGGGGGGCGGTGCCCCTGGTATCCCTTGGGCGTCACCGGCCAGTGTTTTCCCTGCCCAGTGGCGGCTGTTTCAGGGGGGGAAAACACATGCCTTGCCCCCCCACTCTGAGAACTGAGGGGGGGGGGGGCCAACCCCCCCCCCGGCTGGTACGGCCATGCACGAGTGCTTACAATGGGTTGTCGGTAGGCCGACGTGTGGCTTGGGGAATGCTACAGCCATTCTTGAAGTGCTCCAATATGTCACTCTGCAGCACTATTGAGTGGCACAGACAATCTACCCAAGTATGATTAAAAGTAATTCGACTCTAACATTTGTGTACGACAGAAAATGCGCACCTACCTGAACTGCCAGTAGCTTCTGTGCCGAGGGAGGAAGGTATGGATAATGCTCAAGACAAACTGAAACTTTCAGGTCGTATCTTATCTATAACAAGCCCGGACTTTTGACCGTGTACCCATACCGTACGGAGACGCTGAGTGCGACCATCAGAAGACAGATTACTGCAATCTTAAGATCAATGTACAGAGAGTGATATTATTGGAAAAATGTTTCAGCTCCATGTGAAGCCCATGACTAGACACTGCTCGTGACGTTTTGCATGCTCATGTCATGCTGTCAAAAAGGGTGCTAGTTTCAGATCACAACAATTTTTCTTTTCTCGTCATCTTTGTCCACCGGTCACTCTCGAGAAATAGATCTTTCTTGCAAAGTTTTAGGGCAATTTTATATCTGTCCTTTGTTAAACGAAAAAGGGTGTGCATATATCTGCTTGATCTGATATCGCCATAAATTAGCCAGAAGTCCCGAGCAATCTATTTTAACACGGGTTTTATCAGCCGATTTTCATGGAGTTCTGGAACGTTTGGCGGCAAGCATAAAAAGACTTTAGTCCCCCGGCAGAATTTGAACTCGCCACCTTGAGCCAAGTGCTTTGCCGACTGAGGCTATCCAGGGTTGGTGGTATGGACCACGCAAAAGCGAGCTCATCCGCGCGGCGCGTCAAGGCGTGGTTGCACGGCACGCTTCGCAACCTTACCTTCCTGTCGTGCAACGCCATCTCACAGCGTTAGTCAGAAATGAAAACGAACCTTCGGTAGGCGGTGCCATTCAGACGTCCTTCTCTTCTTCCCTGGAAGGCTTATTGCACATTCTGTGCTTACCAGCCTTTGTCAGCATCAACAACCTTGTACAATTTTTATTTCATGCGTGCCTCTGTTTGTTTGCGGTGTTTAGTACAATCTGTCGCATTTAGGACGTAATTCTACAAAAAGATTCGCAACTTCCTCATGCCACTGGATAGTCGGAGAGCACTATGCTAGACGACTGCCCACCACACAAAGAGCACGGAGCAGGATGAAGTCGTGCAACTAGGAATAAAATATTCTGATGCCCAGAACTGAATTACAAAAATAAGAATGTGGAAGTTTATTGACAATCACATAAGATAGCATTACATGCAAGGCAAGTAAAGCTTTCCCACTCGTTTTTCTGCATTTCTCGGCAAGGTTACAACGGACGAGTTGAACAGTGTCAAGCTTCGGGCTGCTGAGGTTGATTACGAAGCCTACGGTTCAATTTCTAAAAACACATGGAGCGTATCATTCTCGATAAACCCATCAAATTCTAGCTCTTCCACCGTGGACAGGCATACTGCTCCAAAGCCTCCCTTTCTTCTTCCCTTTGGCCTCAGGAATAAGTTTCTCCGATATATATGCCAACTAGAATTTACCTTGTAGGAAATCACGTTTGACTGGCCCTTGGGGTGAATGACACCGACCGTGTACACCTTGCTAAAAGGCCACTCCAACTGCGAGTCATGTTCCCCGGGGAGTAAATGCATGAAACACCCGAGGCCAACCTCCTTGCCCATACATGTCAGCTGGACAGATTGGGATACACTGTAACCATACATGGTTCTCTTGGGGCTATACAAGCTCTTCGAGCCACTTCTAAATGCTTCATTCCTCAGATCTGCCCAGTGTTCAATGTACCAATGGATTCTCTCATGCTTAGAAGGACTTGGCAAACTTTTGCGCACCACATCCAACACGTCAGTCAGCTTGTCACTTTGCACACAGAGCTCCTCACTCACATGCTTTTTGTAGTCGGCCATTGCTTCCCGAAGAAACTGCAGTCCCTCCGTGAATTCAGAGGCATAGACTGTGCTAAGGCCATTTAGCTGCTCAGTGAGCCTAAAAGTTTCAGCCTCTAGTTGGCCCTTGCATCTTGTACCCTCAGCTCTGGCATCTTCACTGCACCAGTTCAGGCTTGACTGCAGCGACATGATGTCCTCGGAGATCTTCCCTATGGCTCTGTTCATCTCGAGACAAACTTTGCTGACATTCCCAAGCTCTTGGGTGGCAGGGTTGTCGGTAGGCAAACTTGTGGCTTGGGGATTGCTGCAACCATTCTTGAAGTGCTCCAAAATGTCACTCTGCAGCACCGTTGAGTGGCACAGGCAGCAAGGCACGACGTTGAAGTCGCATTCCTTGTAGTGGTCCAGGAGGCAGGCTACAGGACCAATGAAGCTGCAACCTTTAGGTGCGTTCCAGCAGGCAACCTGGGACCACAGAAAAGGTATTGAAATTGGATGAACTGTCTTTTGGTTAAAGAATGTTTATGCTAATAACACAGGAACTCAGGAAAGGTTGTTAATGACAGTCAAAAACGCAGAAAAACGGTGCAAATATCATAAGTGCACTCGTACGTAAGAAACCCCGTCGTGCACTATTTCTTGTGTCACTAGTTCACAGTTGCTTTCCGCTCCTGAAGCATGGCCCACAAAGTAATTCATCAAATACAGTCTCGTACATGCAACGCGGCAGAAAAGGCTAGTGGTCAGCTTAACTAGTAACCGCGAGGAAGAGGTTATGTACTCACAGTACGGTTCAGGATGTACTTGTGAGGGACCTCCAGCTGCTCAACATCATCTTCGCAAAAGGGTTTCTGGTCGACTGGACACGCACTCCCTTCGTCGACACAGAGGTCATGGCACTTCATGCACAGCGTGTGTATGCAGGGCAGCCTGACCGCTTTCCTGTATAAAACCCCGCAGAGGGCGCACGTTTTCTGTGCAATGATGGGCTCTTGGAACAGCAGTGGGCCTCCAGTCTAGGGCGTCAGAGAACCCAGCTACTCTGAAGGACACCATCTCTACAGGGGCAAGGTCGCCGCCTGCCATTCCTCCGTGGTATGCAAAGAAATATGCAAATCGTGTAGGTTTCTTCTTCAGAAGACCTGTGGAGGACATTTGAAATCATGTAAGCAAGATGTCAAAACAACAAAGCAATGACACAAACTTATAAACCAATACCAGATAGCCAAAACAGATTAAACAGTTGCTTTGACGCTCACCAGAAGACCAGCCTCCCAGTAGCTTTTGCACATCAAGTTATGTTAGCGTTCATAGGAAAACGATCGCTGCTCGAAATGCTCCGTACTGCCAATGCCAGAAAGCAGGCGCAGTGGCGTAACTAGGGGGGGAGCAGGGGGGTACAAGTGCCCCGGGCGCCACTTGGGAGGGTGCGCCGAACCGAGTAATAATAATATAATGATGATGATGTCATTATCACTATCATCATGAGGGGCGCGAAATTTCATTTGCCATGGGTTCCGTCATATCTAGTTACGCCACTGAGCAGGCGCTCTCCAATATACTGTGGGTGTGACCGTGTGGGTGTCCACCAGTGCGTCAAGAGTCTTCTTCCTGACTGAAATCACAGCCTCACTTCTAAAGGTTTATTCACACGATGCATCTTGTTGGCGAATCTTGTGTCGCGAAACTAGGTTTCGGGAAACAGATTCCCCGTCTGAACGCGACCGAAAAAGTGGCGCGCCTCCGAAAAAAGTGGCGCGTGTTCCTCGCTTCTGGAGCAATTTTTAGCTGAAACCTCACCGAAGCCTGTCAATCACCCGAAGGAGAAACGCGGACGCATCCAATGGCCGCTCGACTTCGCTATGACGTCTGACTTTCGAGGAGGAGCGAGCTTTTGGAGGAGTTAGATTTTTGGTCGATTCCGTATCCGAGCCAAAGCCGAAAGAAAAAAAAAGCATACATGGCGACCGACAAGCGGAGAAGCGGTGCGTACGGGCGATGAGTCTTGTTCCTACTCGGTTGCATGTGTGTGAACGGCGCTTTAGCAGTACGGGTTGGTGGCGCAGTGCAGATTCATCAACAGTCGCGACGAGTGCAAGCACCGCATATAAACATGATGGCTGGGGATAACTTGCTTCATTAGCGGTGCAAAAATGTCCGAAACGCTTCGACATCACCCGCCTGTTCTTTGACGTTCGTGGTCTTTACCGGATTTGGCAGGAAGCTTGTAAGCCCGGTGAGCCGAATCTGACGAAGTTTATTGAGTGGCATTAATAAAATAGACTGTCTCTTCACACTGTGCGTACTTCATATCATTTTGACTCGAAACGCTTTGTATTTCCGCTGCTGACAAGGTTTGGCGAAATTCTCGCGAGTCAAAACGTCACAGGTTTCGCGCGTCAAACTCCACGTGTGAACGGGCCGATTTCGCGAAATCTTGGTTTCAATAAACTGTGGCGCGCTGAAAAGATGCATCGTGTGAATAAGCCTTAAGCGGTGTTTACATGAGCGCTTGCAATGTGGTGTTCGGAGTAATGCGGCTAGCGCTTGTTACAGTTACGCATTTCCTGTGGTTTCTGAATAATTTTCCGATAGCAGACTGCTACTGCGAACGATTATAGCCCCTTTTACACTTTCCCATCCATATCAATGGCTTTTCAAGCTTTAGATTCCTAAGAATAATTGTGTTACGTGCGGTGGCGGATTCAAAATGTGTGTGCGTGCGTGCGTGCGTGTATTCACGCACGCCGAGTTTGCTCGCACTTCCGCGCGCGTTGAGCTTGCAGCAAGGTATGCTAAGATTGTATACAAACCAGCGACGTTGTTATGGCGAAGCCTCTCTTGTTGGAAAGGTACTCCGAGCAAAAGTGCTTCACAAAGACCGCGCCATAGTAAAATTGCGTCCCGCTCCGGTTGGATTGGATTAAATTGGATTGCATTCTGCTACCAAGCTGGTCTCCAGCAAGAAAATCTTTGCGGAAATAGACGTAAAAAACAAACACAAAAGAGTTGTTTTTGTATCATCACCAGTACAACCCTAATATATTTCCTCCGTTAATAGATGCGAAAAAATAACTAGTTGAGATCTGGCCATCTGGCTTCTTTCTCAAAGAGCGAACTTACCTGAGGAAAAAGTAAAGAAAGAAAAAGGCTTAGCTCCTATGGAAACGCAGCGACGCCACCGGTCTTCAAAGAGCACGGCGCCGTTTCCCACGGGACACAAGAGGTGGCGCAACGAACGCCGCCAACGAACGAGCAACGCGCGCGCCAGCGTCTTTAGCAGACAATCTTTTCGACTCAAAAGCGGCGCGCGTTCCGCAGGCGGCGACAGTCGCAGAAACAAAAACAGGCGCGGTAACAACAAGCAGCTGCAGTTCCTTGTCTGCTAAATACGCCGGCTCTTGGAGTCGTCTGCTCGTTCGTTGGCGGCAGTTGGCGTCGCGACCGCTTGCGCCATCTCTTGTCTCCCGTGCGAAACGGCGCCGTGTTGTTTGAAGACCGGTGGCGTCGCTGTGTTTCCATAGGAGCTAAGCCTTTTTCTTTTTTTACTTTTTCCTCAGGTAAGTTCGTTCTTTGCAAATTTTACAAAAAAAAATGCACCATCTGTGGACCGTAACTTGAAGCCTCGAAGCGCGTTTTAGCGGTTTTAGTTTTACCAGTTTTATGTTTTTGAAAGAGTCGACCGAAGTCGACAGCTCTCGTCGTTGTCGCTCGTTAGTTACGTCGTGCGCACGCGGTGAATATCGATGTTTGTGTAAGGCCCTTCACAGCACAAAAAGCGAGATTCGTAAATTGGTAAGCCTATATAGTGCTCTATAGGTAAGCCCACCGTCTTTCTCCCACTTGTTCGTCGGAGCTTTCAGCATGTGACTTTACACCATTTTCACCGCGAGCCGATGCCAACCACTGATCTGCCAACGGACAAGGGGTTAAAAATAGGGGTGTCGCGAACCGGCCGAGGTTGGAGTCCACCAGGTTCGACTTACTCGAACTTATAATGGAAAGGTCGACGAACCTTTTATTGAGGCTCGACTGTGTGCGCATGCGCGACAGGCTGGCCAATTGGCTTCGGATTGGATGGTGATGGCTGAGGGATGAATTAAGGGCAGCGCTGATTGGTTTTTTCAGTTAATACAGTACAAACAATTGACTCCGTAAGTGTGACGTCATGGGTCCAAACAAACCGTTGCTAGGGTCGTTGTTATGACAAATACATGTGGCTAAGTTTTGCTATGAAAACTCGACCATTAAAAAATCAGGAGTATGATTTAAGCATGTAAAAATAACAGATATAGAAAGCTTGAATGTCATATACATAGTTCTCACGTGACGTCATTCTAGTCGCCATTCCCAGGTACTAAGCATGCCGTTAATGCAGTGGAAGGAAGGTTTGCACGCGCCTCCACGAGCGTCTCGCATCGTGCTCTTTATTCTGTAGAAGGCTGGCCGCACGTGTAAAGGACGCCATTGCTGGGTACTGGGTGACGTCAGTGCAAGCTATGTATATGTTTCGACAGAAGTGTGCCGGTAATCGCTTGTTTCTGAAATATTTACGACTGCAACTTCCGGTCCTCAAGATGCCTGCAGCAGACGACGAATGCAAGTAGTATGCCATCTGCCACACTCCCGCCGGCATAGCCGGCGCCGGCGTGTGAATCGTGCCAATAAAGACTATATTCTGATATTGCATTTGTTTGAAATATAATGAGTTTCAGACATTTATAAGAATTCATCGTGGGGTGCGATGCAAAATATGGTTTATCGAAAGTCCGGGCGTCGATCGAGATGATCGTCCGCTAAAAGATCGCATTGCACCCGTGAGAAAAGCACTTCAGGCGATATGTTGAGATCCTAAATTTTGTTTGCGGACTCGTGCTATGGGAGGGTGCTTCGTATTTGGTTGTAACCATCGCGTGGAGAAAGATTCTTGCAGTTTCTTCAGATTTCCGCAAGACCCCAAAGCGTGAAAGAACCGGATTGTACTCTCATCGCGGGTTCGATGGAGATCTTCACCAAAAGAGCATGGAGGCCTCTACGGCCATGGCGATGCACATGGTTTTGTTGCTCGTTTACCGACGCAATTCAATGAAGACGCCCGCTGCAACATAGGCCAGCAAATCTATTGTGTCGTCTGCTGCCAAAGCAAAGCGGAGTGTAATATTTCAGAAATGGCTTTCATCGTTGCAATACGACACTGAGACGACAAGAAAATCTTCATAAATAGATATCGAGAAGTTAGGTTGCTTACAAAAAATTATTTACTTTCTTGTAAGCAAAAATCTAGCCTCATGTGGAATCTCCATGCATTAGTCCATAGCAAAGTCACTAGCAACGGTTTGTTTGGACCCAGACGCCTTGTTGTGACGTCATCACTTACGGGGTCAATTAAGTTATTAACTTCTTCAGTGATTAGAATTGGTTTCTTTTAATTGCAACTGTTCATAAAAGAAAATAAGCCATTGCATTAAAAAAAAAAAAAATCTCCAAACCTAGACACACTGTCCACAAAGTCGAACCGGTCGAATCTGGTAAAAAGTTTGAAATCCGGTTCAACAAAAGTTCGCGACACCCCTAGTTAAGAATCAGTTTATTCACGGGTGCACTTTCACTGGCCATATTTGTATTCTGATTACTATCGTGTGTTATCAGCGAGTTTGGGTTGTGCTCATTTCACACCAAGTTCTGACCGCGCCACGGGACAATGAGATCAGGGGTTCAATCCCTGCCTCTTCCGATTTCGACACGCACCCGCGTTGGCACTCAGTTCGTCAAACGACATTTCATCTACAGACCGTCTTGTCGACATTGAGCCCGTTCATCGATAGTTTGTTTCATCAACACACTGTGTGATATTTCGTCGAAAGCGGTTTTCGCGCAAATCGCCTCGGTCGCCGGCATCTGGTGGATGGATGGATGGACGCTTACACCTGTACCGTTTATGTGATGATGATGATGATACACGTGGCTTTCCTCTTCGTTAGTGTTCACATTAGTCTTTTTTCCTCCACCAATCTTGCAGTCGTCGCTTTGTAGCGTCGACTATCCACCTCTCTGTGCTGTTGTTGCATTGACTTGTGGGTGGATGGAAGCCCAGCGCCTGCTGTAGCGTAACTGGTGCCTGCACGGGAGTTGGCGGCATGCTCTGCCCTCCGTTGTGGTTGATAGACCCTTGGTGGCTGTGTGCACCTCATCATCCCATGTTGGCGTCAAGCCCAGACAATGCAGGACCAAGTGGTCGATTGTCTCCTCCTCCCGGTCGCGGACGCTACACGGCTTTGTCACTATCGAGGGATCAAACCGCTGTCGATATGACCTGGACGGATGTCCAAGCTAGATCTCAGATTGTGTATCAAAACACAGCTTTAAAATTAGTATAAAGCGGTACCTTCTGTCATGTCACGTTGAGTAAATACTTTTAGATTGTATTTTCATTGCATATGAGTTGTATTACCTGTTTCATTTATTTCCAAAGTGTTAAGTGCACTAACGATTCTATAAGCTTTGTAAAAAATATTCTTTGTTGATTGTTTTTGATGTGCTATTGTATCTTCTTGTACTTCTTTAATGTTTATTGTTTTTGTTTTCGCCTGCTGAGCATTGTAAACGGGTGATAGGGCCACGTCAGGCAGAGTTAATCTGCCTTTTGCCCTGTTACCCTTGACCTAGTGTCTAAATGAAACCAATTCAATTCAATTCAATTCAATTGTCATAGAAACTGTACGACTCTATACTTGGTTTGTGGGCGATGCAAAATTGAAGAGATGATTTCGAGCCTGCTTCCTCGACCCGGTGTGCTGTCTCCGCTTCTTGTACTGGTCGTCTCGCCTCACTGGCCCACTTTGTCGCAAATGCCTCATAGACAGGGTCGGAGAAAAAAACGTACTTCTTGCGAAGATGGTAGACAAGCTTCACCCAGCCTGTCTGCGTGGATGCAGTTAAAACTGATGTAATTAAACACTCGCCGGGCCCATTGGCTTTTACTAATGTGGAGAAGCCAACCACGGTAGCTGAGCTTGCTAGAGGCCTCCCGTGCCTCAAACGTCGACCACCCGATGTCGCCTTGTATGGCGACCGACATCTCTTTGTCTTCGTCCTAACCAGGTATGCGTGTCGGTCGATATGCAGACGATCGCGCTTACAAATGTGAGGCCAGGCACTTGCACGGCTTCCCATATCTTCCGAATCATCATGTACTTGTTGCAACTCCATAGAATGCGCCGACGTAAGATCTATTGCCCTCTCTTTGCCGCCTGTCAAAGTTACGCTTGATGGCCGTCAAAATAGTCTAGTGCATTGGTCACTGTAACTCCCAGGTGTCTATACTTTTTTATCATCATGACGTCTTCCTTGTACAGTTTCAGTACTTTGCTGTCAGCGCAGTGCCCGGAGAATCGCAGCACCGCTGACTTCTGGACATTGAAATTGAGTTCAAGCATTGGGAGTTGTTGCACGCAAATGTTTGCTAGCATCTGCAATGTGTTCATATCACCTACCATGAGGACAATATCATCTGCGAATACAAGACCCAGTATAGCCCAGTGTGTCACACATCCGTTTTTAATCCGTCGAAGTGTGAAACCAAGTCCAGATGTCTGTAGTTGCCTCTCCAGCTCTGCTGTGTACAACATATGCAGAAGTGGTTAAAGTGGGCAGCCCTGTTTCATGCATCTCTACACATTGACGCTTGTGGACAACACGCCTCCGAACTCGGCTGTAACTACGCCCCCGTCGTAGAGTCTCTGAAGCCAGTCTGTCCATTCTTCGGGTATGTCGAGTTTCCTGAGGCATTGTAGTAAAGACCGGTGAGGCACGCTGTCATAGGCCTTGACTACGTCTTCAAGAAGCAACATATAAAATCCTCGCCTTCCCTCCTGGCTATCTCTATCAGCTGTGTTTATTACAAACAGGTTATCCTCCAGTCGCTGATCCTTTCGAAAGCCGTTTTGGAGCTCTGTTAGTTTTCCATTTTCCTCCACCCATGCACACATCCATTCTTTGATCAGATTTGTGAACACCTTGTAAATGACGCTTGTCACAGTGAGAGGTCGGTAGACTTGAAGTCACTTCTTGTTGCCTCCTCGTTTTGGCAAAAGTACTTCCTTACCCTGCATCCAATCGTCTGGAAAGGGACTTTCCGAAACAATGTCGCTGAAAATTCCTTCCAGCTGCGTCTTCATGTCTTCACCCATGCACTTGACTAGTGCTGCATATATGCCATCTTTGCCTTGTGCTGCTTGCTTCTGAACGTGAGCAATCGCTCTGTCGAGGGGAATTTTCGTTACCCCCAATGTCAGGTCTCCCGGCTGTCTATGTCTTTGTGGATGGTCTGGTTCTGTCAATTTGTCTGGTGTTCTGGTGCTTGAGGCACCATTAACCTTGGAGGACCTCGTGACCAAAATAGTATTGCCAGGTGCTCCAACAGGTGCTCTGCCAAGTCGTGTACCACTTCTCCCGCGTGGTCCTCCAGAAGTGTCGACATTGGGTCCATTCTGTACATCGACCCGACATATCGCCAGAACTTTTCAGTGGCCGCCTTACTGCTATCCCGGAACTATTTTATTTTGTGCTGGTCGGCCTCGGTCATTTTAGTTTGTATAAGGTTTTGGAGCTTGTGTTTAAAGGTGAGAAATACCTGCCAGGCCTCCTCCACTTCTCCACTATTGTCGAGCTTCACGGCGTGCCGATGACCCTGATTGGCTTGCCTTGCTAGTTTAGAAATTAGTAACAAATCGTATGATTCCTCCCCTCGCCCTAATTTGCTTCCCCTCTGCAATTTTGTAACTATTACCAGGCAGTGTTGGATATCACCAGGATGACTTTCGGGGGATCGGGTAAAAAAACAAAAAAAATTACCCCCGCCTCTTCTCTCCGGCGAGGGAGTCACCAATTTTCCTCTGGTTAAACCTAGTTGGTGTTACCCCAACACGGGGTCCACTGGGAGACAGGGTTGAGACTTTGGGCCGGAGTTACATGGATTCCCAATTTTCCTCTTTCCCGCCTGTCCCCAGCTGTGCTAGTTAGTTATCGTCATTTGATACTCCCTAGATAATTACCGCCAGTCTTCCAATCTGTTTGTTATCAAAGTGCATTTATCATTCATTCTTGTCTGCAAATCCTGGTGCTCCCGCCAAATCTGTCGCCCCCTCCGGGAGGGTGGGAACAAGACCTGTGCACCTCTACACCACATGTTCTATTGCCTCGTCCTCCCCTTGGCATACAGGACACGACATACCCATTGCCTCATACTTTGTCCTTTATGTCCTAGCCCTCAGTGCTCCTGTTCGAGCCTCAAATAACAATATCATACCGACGTTCCTTTCATATTTCCTGTTTTCATCCTTTATACATACAATTAGAGCTGATTTTCCCTGCATTCTTTCCTCTCACATTTTTCTCTTGGGGTCTTTTACTTTCTTTTCCACAGGTAATCTACTCTGCCCCAGCACTTAACTGTTTGTATTTGAATTTCAGGTCTTCAATTCGGTTTGTTTATTTAGTATTAAAACTTTTCATATATACCGTAAAATACCGAGCAAGCGTCCACTCAAAATTTGAAGATAATTTCGAAAAAATAGGGGATGGGCGCATGTGAGGTCATCAATTTTACATATGCACTGTGCATATTTTTTCAGATGTTTCAAATTTTGGGGATGGGCGCTTAGTGTGGAATGGGCGGATGCACGGTATTCTACAGTAAATGCTTTTATGCCTTTCTCGCCCATCGTGTATCCTCCATTATGTCTAGTCTTTGTTCAAATTTCAACTTGCCGATCGCCTCTCTAACCTCGAAAGATGCCCAGCCCATGTATCCCTGCACTCCTTCATTTGGTGTATTCCCATTTACCCGCAGTGCCAGTATGCCCAAGCTCCTCTGCCGGGTCTCTGAAACCTCAGATTTAATGCATAATACTACATTGCCGCAAGACAGTCCCGGCACCATGATTCCTTCCCAGGCGAAAATCAGTCCACTTCCAGCTGGATTATGGAACTGGAAATGAGGCAGTCCAGCTGGATCCAGCTGGAATCCAGCTGGACTGCCTCATTTCCAGTTCCATAATCCAGCTGGAAGTGAACTGATTTTCGCCTCGGTTTCCATATTCCCCCAACAACTTCGTATCGGTTGGTAGCCTAGTTTCAGTGTTGCCAGATGGTCTGGCTAGCAAACCGCCAAACGGCTGGCAGAAATAGCCCAACATACCCAAAGCAAAAAAAGTAGTAGCCAAAATGGTGGTACACAGAAATACTGTTTTGAAACATTTTTATTCATACCTTCTGAGATATGACAACACACTTGTTTCAGTTTCATGTGCATCCATCCCTCAGGCGTGTCACTATTTGCTTACATAATTTTAATTGAGAACTTCTCAAAAAAAAGCTTCCGATGGATGACGAAAATACAGTGAATGTGCAGGCGAGCTGGTGGACGTTGATTGTGTTGAAAATTATCCGAAACTGCAGTAAAGGATGAGACACTCGGTAGACGAAAAAGGAAAAGTGACATCTCAAATTCAGCCACCTTGTTTCTTTCCTCAAATCCTTATCCAGCCACAAACTTAAATCCGACCACCGACATCACAGAACCGTTCTTTGTTACACATTTCACTTAACCTTTGTTATACAGTTCGAATCATTCAAGGTCTTCACATGAACACCAAACGTTGAACCCACTTCCGAACTGGGAATTTCGGTTCTCGAACAATACAACCCCGACGATAAGAATGGCACTCTTCCTAAGCAAAGACCGAACTTCCCCAGACTGAACTCTTTGCCTCTGTAGTCCTGCCTGAAACTTTCAAAACACACAAAAAAATTGCATGGAACACAAGACAGGAATTCTTGTCAAGGCTGTACGGATGGAAATTCGTATAGCATTGACCATTTCTCCATAGGTAATATTTAGGGGTGTGCGAATATTGAAATTTTCGAATACGAATCGAATACGAATAAGGCAAAAAACGGGCTTCGAATATCGAATCGAATATTGAATATGTGTCTAGTAATAAAATATTGCAAAACAAGAAATAACAGCAGGTTTTATTGCATTTTTAAAATAAATCAATCCAACTGCATTTTAGTGGGCTGCAGCAGGCTAAAGATACTTCTAGTAATGCACTCATTACAAATTATCGTGTAGGAAAATTAACTGCTCAACGTGTTCAGAAAGTAAGTGCTCCCTACCCGTCGTGACAGCAATTCCGCCAGTAGAAAGACCCTTTCACTCGGGAAACCTGCGAAATTTCACTAAAGTTTGAAGAAGTTCGACTTATGAACAGTGTTGCCTGGCTGCTACACGAATATTTCGAATTTTGGGATACAAATACTTTAGAAAGTAGTTTATTTTATATTTTATAAAATGGTTACCAATGTTTACACCATATAAAAGCGGAAATATGTGCTTTTAACGCTTTCATTAGTTATTAATGTGAACCAGTGATGCCAATAAACCCAACAAATATTGCACTTTTCCTCCGCCAGGTAAACTCAACTAGCTTTTTTTTTTAATTTTCGCGCATGCACACAAAAGATGAACTTCAGTCGAACCTTTGTCGAACATCAAGTTGAAAGTTAAAAAAATCGAACTTGGTCGAACTCGAACCTGGGCAGGTTCGTGACATCCCTAGTTTTGACTGCGCGGGAGTGGCAGGAGTTGTTGTCGATGGCGATGCAATGTTCTGCTCGCACCTAGCTTTTTCTTTTTTAATTTTCAAACATTTATATTATATAACACTCTTGAGATTTATTTTATCTTGATTATATCAATTCATAGAACGCGCAATTACATCACATATTGCTATAAAAGCGCCACACAACAAAGGGCTTGGTAAAAAAGAAACCGAAACAGATCCTGTCTTGCTGCCATCGGACAGATAGAAACGGAGCAGACCGATAACGCACGCATCATACGCCTTTCTCAGTGAATAAACATATTCATAGGGGAATGCGTGGCAGGCAGATTATTCGTTACTTGCTCGAATATTCGCATTTTGTGCGAATATTATACGTTTTTCCCGAATATTCGGCTTTGGCCGAATATTCGGAAACTTTCGAATATGCAGTTTTCGAATCGAATACGTTTCGAATAAGGAAAATATTCGATTCGTATTCGAAATTTCGAATATTCGCACACCCTTAGTAATATTTGATATGCAAACTGTTCTGCATACATTGCCTTTAAAACGGCAGTTTTCTGGAATTTTCGTAAATTGAAATTGATTTAGGGTATTTTTCGTGCCGCAGCCAAGCAAGAGTTAGAGATAGCCCAAGAAGAGCCACATAGCCAACCACCAAATTTTGATATAAATAGTCCAATCTGGCAACACTGCCTAGTTTGCCAAACCCGAAATTATCCAGGAAGAATTGAATGACGTATGACTAACTGACACAGCTGGGGACAGACAGGACAGAGGAAAATTGGGACTCCCTCTCGCGTGGCTCTGGCCCAAAGTCTCAACCCTGTCTACCAGTGGGCCCGGTGCTGGGGTAACACTGACTAGGATTGACCAGAGGAAAATTGACAACTCTCTCGCCGGGGGAAGAGGGGGGAAGTTGGGGGAGGGGGGGGGGGTTTAGTCTTTTTGCCCGATCCCCCAAAGGTCATCCTGGTGATAGTTACGAAATTGCAGAGGGGAAGCAAATTGGCGAAAAAAGAAAATCATGCTTTGGTATTTAATTTCTAGTCTGGGTGGCGCAAGCTACCGCCCATTATAAAGGGTACAGTCGTTAGCATTCATCCATCCATCCCGATGAGGCCTAGTGCAAGCTCGGCCTGAGATCACATTAAAGTTTCCCTAAGCGGAGCAATGTGTGCTCGCGCGTGGGCCGACTGTTTCCTAATTTGAGATTAGGTAGGGCGACCAGGCATCCCGATTTGTGCGGGACAGCCCCGTTTTAGAGGCTCATCGACGTCGTCCCGTCAATTTGCCTCGAAAAAGCCTCGCGTCCTGGTTTTGCGGGAACGTTCAGTTAAGAAATCGGTACTAAGCAAAAGGAAGAAGACCGAAAGAATGTTTATTCCTACGAGACGTAATGTTACGAAAATGAGCATACTAGTACGTAAATGTTACCTATACAGCACAGTTCTGAGCTCTTTCCCTTGTTACATCTGCCCATAAATCTGCCAGTGACTTCTCTTTTGTAGTACTAGCACTAAATTTGACATGTTAGTTTGGCAAAAATGAGCCAGTGACAAAAGGCACTTGTCCGACTCCGGAACAATATGCGTTTCTATGCTCAGATGAATGTAGTCGCTTTAGTATGGCTGGATGAGTATAATCGCTTTAGCAGAGAGAACGCTGGAGAGGAGATGACCTCCTTTCCAGTGTTCGCTCAACTAAAGTGGAAAGAGGTGGGAGGAGCTTCCACTTTACTCTTAACCTGTCATTGAATATAGTAGGGTGTTTCCACGTCGGATCATACAATGACCGTCGGTGTCATATTTTTTTATATTTCTGTATTAAATACTGTAAACGACGTAATTTTCGCGAGGACCTAATTTTCGCGAATCGCCTACAATCTGCAAAAAATAGGTCCCGCGAACAATTCCGGTAAAATGTAAACACATTGGAATCTATGTTGAGATCATACCGCGTCGCAAAAATTAGAACTCGCGAATTATTCGAAAACTTCAGCTTTGACCTAAATCGCGAAATATCGAGCCTGCGAAAAATAGGTCGTTTACAGTATATGGAAAAGCCAGGCTCTTGGAAGGAACATTCATCTTTATGTGAATGGTGTAGCTAAATGTTTCTCAGCGATATAAAATTGAGACGCTCGAGGCATGGACATTGCCAGGATTTCACTATGGTAATTTGCACAGCCGCCAATGTCGTACCAATGCAGGCACGTAGTTAAAAAAAATATTTCATTGATTTTATAGACCAGTGGTTCTCAGCCATGGATGTGTCGGGGACCCCTTGCGGACCGCTGGCAGTGATGGGGGACCCCTTCCAGCGGGGGTGTGGGGGGGTATGTAAGTAAGTTAACACGTCTGGAGCATGAAACAGGTGCCTTTTATTGCTGTCGTAGTTACGGAAGCAGGTTGCAAATTAGTCACGGCCGGACTGAACTACAAAAAACGTGCCATATAAAAAGAAAATTTTTTTGTTGAGGGTCTCGCGGACCCCAGAAGTGGCTTCGCGGACCCCCATTTGAGAACCACTGTTATAGATAATTTATAACCTGACCACTAAATAATAACACTTACAACTATATATTCCTATGAAAAAAAAATTATGTAATGTATAGGGGTGTGCGAATATTCGAAATTTCGAATACGAATCGAATATTTTCCTTATTCGAAACGTATTCGATTCGAAAATTGCATACTCGAAACACGCCGAATATTCGGGAAAAACGGCGAATATTCGCACAAACTGCGAATATTCGAGCAAGTAACGAATAATCTGCTTTCCACGCGTTCCCCTATGAATATGTTTATTCACTGAGAAAGGCGTATAATCCGTGCGTTATCGGTCTGCTCCGTTTCTATCTGTCCGATGGCAGCAAGACAGGATCAGCTTCAGTTTCTTTTTCATCAAGCCCTTTGTTGTGTGGCGCTTGTATAGAAGTATGTGATGCGATTGCACATTCTATAACTTGATGCAATAAAATAAACCTCGAAAGTGAAATATAAATATAAAATATATCTCGAGAGTGTTATCTAATATAAATGTTTGAAAATTAAAAAAAAAGGGAAAAGCTAGGGGCGAGCAGAACATTGCATCGCCATCGACAACAACTTCTGCCACCAGAGCCTGCCACTCCCGCTCAGTCAAAATTAGAGATATCGCGAACCGGTCCAATTTCGAGTTCCACTAAGTTGTACTTTTTCGACCTTTCAACGTAAATTTCGACAAAGTTTCAACTGAAGTTCTACTTTTGTGCGCATGCGTTAATATAAAAAAAACGAAAAACTAATTGACTCAACTGGCGAAGGAAAAGTGCAATATTTGTTGGGTTTATTGGCATCACAGGTTCACATTAATAACTAATGAAAGCGCTAAAAGCGCATCTTATCGCTTTCATATAGAGTAAACATTGGTTACCATTTTATAAAAAATAAAATAAACTACTTTCTACATTACTTCTTTCCCAAAATTCAAAATATTCGTGTAGGAGCCGAGCAACACTGTCCATAAGTCAAATGTCTTCGAACTTGAGGGAAATTTCGCAGGTTTCTTGATTTAAGGGTCTTTCTACTAGCGGAAATGTTGTCACGGCGCGTAGGGAGAGCTTACTTTCTGAACAGTTAAATTCCCTACACGATAATTGTAATGAGTGCAGTACTAGAAGTATCTTTAGCCTGCACCCAGTAAAATTCAGTTTCATTGATTCATTTTGAAAAGGCAATAAAACCTGCTGTTACCTTTTGTTTTGTAATTTTTCATTACAAGACACATATTCGATATTCGATTCGATATTCAAAGCCCTTTTTTTGTCTTATTCGTATTCGATTCGTATTCGAAAATTTCAATATTCGCACACCCCTAGTAATGTAAAAAGAAACATGTTTTAGTGACACTTTCCCAAATTACTTACCGACAAACAACTTAATGCAAAACGTCGCACAATATATAGAAAGTTGCATCTTCAAATGACGCTTACAAATATATAAGAAAATATTTGCTTAGCCATTATTGTAGTTTCATTATTATTTCAGAAGCTTAAGTCATTTCGCTAAAAGGAGCAAGATTGCACAGCAATATTTAAAAAGAAACTTAATCTTTATTTTTTTTTAACTCTCTGTAACTCCTTGCAGTGACTTCAACTAACTTGTGATTGCAAAATACTGAGTAGCATATGACCTCCAATCGAGAAAAGTGACAACAAACCTTCACTCAAATTGAGCTAGCTTGTCTTCGTCACTGGGGCTTTGCCGCGCGACGTCGGGTCCAAAGAGATATTCTCTAGAACTGACAAAGTGTGTACAACGGTGCTGCTCTATTGCAGAGCATAGAAAGTCATCATTACTTAAAACCATGGGACTAGGAAGACCAAAAAAACGGACAACACAACACAAAATCTCAAGAACAGCCAAGTTTATTCGACCACACCAAAACAAGAAAGGATAAAGCAAACAGGACATGACGTAGCGAATATTTGACCAGACATAGATTGACTGGCTAAAACATGGTTTTGACAACGAGCATCTGCCGGCAAGCACACCCGCAAGGATAATCTCCGTCGAGACTCGAGACCCGACCAACTTCCTGATCTCAAGGTGTTAGATTATGATGTTCCTTAACCAGCTCGTTTCCGTGCATTCACTTTTCAGAAAGTCATACTGTCCCGAGCTTTGTTTTATCTTTCTGTTTCCCTGTGTTGCCTGCTAAGGGCATTCCAAAGGGTTTTGGCGGATGCCACTGCTGCCAGCAGTTGCGAGCAGTATGAACGGCAGATTGCCGTGAAACTTAAGCGCCGTCCACATGCTCGCAACCAAATGAGACCGAGAGAGACAAGACCGGTTTTTAAGCCTCCTGCGACGGCAGAGGACCGGATGCACTGCTGCGGAGCAGGTCCTCCGCTGTTGCAAGAGGCTTAAAAGCCGGTCTTGTCTCTCTTCGTCCTACTCGGTTGCAAGTGTGTGAACGGGCCTTAACGGATCCGCCTGGGTGAGTCCGCTTTAGTTTCGGTGTGCTTCCAGTGAACAAAATGAAGCCACTGATTCAATCCAATCCAGCTGGTAAAAAAAAAAAAAAAAAAGGTTGATAAAACTTTTTGGGAGCATATGTTCACAAAATGCAGCAGTGTCCACAAGACGTGCATGCATAAAAGGTTGTCCAGGAAACATATTTCCACAAAACGTGTTTCAAGAAAGCGATACTACCGTGGCGACCAGTTCGTCGAACGAGTTTTAATTAACAGTTAATTCCATCGAAAGACGTCCTGCGTTTGGTTCATCGACAGGCCTTGCGACCTTTCGTCAAACACAACCAGTTTTCGCCACAAACTTTTTACGTCTCGTTTAAATTAAGGGAGAATATGGGGGGGGCAAGGCTTGGGGGAACATGCACCAGTGAATCAAATGCTAGCTTTTCCCGGCTTAGTAAAAAAAAAATTAAATGTGTCGTCGACGAAACGTTTCAGGGGCCTGTGTCCAAGGGGTACGAGCTTCTGCAAAACGTAGTGTCGACGAACCGTATGTCCATGAAACGTGCCCACGAAACGTGCTTCCACGAAATAATAGGGACCCGCGAAACGCACCCCTGTTCAAACTGCTATCGGCCATTGAATGAGAAATGTGTTGCAGACAATAGCGACTCCCTTGCCGGAGAAAAGAGGCAGAAAAGATGTTTCTAGTTTTTTTCGTTTTTTTTTTTACTGGATTTTAAACGTTGTTCTGGCAATCACGGCCTGGTGGTAGTTACAGAAATCTGTCGGCTTAAGCTACTGCCCGTTATGAAGGGTACAGTTGTCAATATCCATGGCTGCCGCTCTAGCACTACTCTTTGTTAAAGGGACCCCAAAATGTCTTCTCTTTTTAACTTTTTTGCCAGGCAATTTGTTATGGTGTCAGAAGACTAGCCAATCAATATTTTGCTACAGCGTCACATGTACCTATTTTTAATAAAGTAAAGAAATGCAACTACTCGAAACCGAATCTGGACTGGGGAGGAAGTAGTATGGGGGAGGAGAGAGTTGACCAAAAATCGCGTGGCTGTGCAACTTTTTTTTTTTTTTCTATCAATGTAGTTGCAGCGTTTTAGAAGCCACAAAAAATGGGTATCAGATTTTTTTTTTCTATTTTTAATATTGAGTGTGTTTCTGCATTGACTCATGACTTTGATTATATTTGGTGGTCGTGTCTAAACCATAGAGAATGGCACGTGATTACGGAGAAGAGAGTGAGCGCAGCTCAAACCGGCCAGTTCTCGATCAGTAGTTTTCGGGCAGAAAGAAAACGAATTTCGAGCCGCAAATTGTGTTCTGGGTAGTTGGGCCCTCATATGTCATGAACAAATAAAAATCTTGGCGAGCATTTAAGAAAATTTTCATTTCAGTCGTCCCCAAAAGTTCTTAGGCAACAAGGTGCTACGCATGGCAAGAATCGAACAAAAGATGCCTCAAACAAAGTAGCATTTGTACAAAAACGAGTGATATCAGTTTTTAGGTTCCCTGTTGTTTGAAAATTCCTCAAGAAAAAGTGAAGCCATAAAGAATTCTACTATAAAGAATGACAAAAGAAATTAGGGAAACAAAAGAATTTTACATTGGTCTCCTGTACAAGAGGCCTGCACAATGGATATCATCTAGAACATAATTTTGGAATGCACTCAACCAAATTTATTTAACAATATTCTATGGTCATCCGATCTGATGTTTTTAATTTCACAGCATTCTATGCCTGCCATCGACGGAATGGGCGATGGTGCCCAACTGGAAGTGGCATCCTTCAGGGTTGCCGAGTTCTCCGAAGTACTCGACTGGAGGCCCATGCTGTTCCAAGAGCCCATCATTGCGCAGAGAGCCTGTGTCCTGTGCGGCGTCGTGTACAAAAAAGCAGTCAGGCTTCCCTGCGTACACACACTGTGCACAAAGTGCCATGCCCAGTGCGTCGAACGAGGAAGCGCTTGTCCTGTTGACCAGAAACCATTCTGCGAAGATGATGTTGAACAGCTGGACGTCTCTCTCAAGTATCTCCTAAACCGTACGGTGAGTTGCCGTAACCTCTCTGCGACTGCTCTTAATTGAAATGCCCCATCTTCATTTCCCGGCTCTCGATATGACCAGAACTACTCCACATAACAGTTTGTGCCCTCTTCATAAGTCAGTGGAGAGCAACAGTACAGAACAACAATAGCAGCACCAGAAGTAGGCCTGTTTGTCACCTACACATCTGACGTCAGCAGCATTTGCACAAAATTCTACTGTTTTTCTTCTTCGATTTAGAAATCGAATGAAGCTACCACATTTTTGGCATGTACATAGTGTGATTGAATCAGGCACGTAGCCAGGATTTTGTTTCGGGGGGGGGGGCCCGATCATGACAAAAGGCTGTATGAGGGGGAGGGGGGAGAGGAGGTCCCAGCCAAATGGAAAATTTCGAGGGGGGGTGGGGGGGCCAGGCCCCTTGGGCCCCCCCCTGGATACGTGCCTGGATTGAATCATGGCACATACTTTTTTGATACACTTTGTATATTTTTCCATCCTTCCCAGGTTGCCTGCTGGAATGCACCTAAAGGCTGCAGCTTCATCGGCACTGCAGTCAGCCTCTTGGACCACTACAAGGAGTGCGGCTTCAGCGTCGTGCCTTGCTGCCTGTGCCGCTCGTCAGTGTTGCAGTGTGACATTTTGGAGCACTTCAAGACTGGCTGCAGCATTCACGAAGCAAAGTGTGCGCCTACCGACAACCTTGTCTCAAATGATCTCAAGGACGTCAGCAGTGCTTGTCTCGAGATGAAGAGAGCCATTGGGAAGATCTCCGAGGACCTCATGTCGCTGCAGACCAGCCTGAACCAATCCAGCGAAGACATTAAGGCGGAGGGTGCAAGATGCAAGGGCCAATCGGAGGCTGAAGCTTCCAAGCTTGCTGAACAGCTCAACAGCCTTAACACGGTCTGCACCACCGGTTTCGCCGAAGAACTGCGAGTTTTTCAAGCAACAATGACAGACTACAAAGAGCATGTGAGCAAGGAGCTCCGTTTGCTAGGCTGTTCTAAGCCTAGGAGGGTCCACTGGTACATTGAGGGGTGGGCAGACCTGAAGAAGAAAGCACTTGAGGGAGGGTTGCAGTCGTTGAATAGTCCCACAAGGGCCATTTACGGTTATAGTGTCTCCCAAGTTTTTCAACTTGATTTAAAGGACGGTAACGACCGGTTTGGGTGCTTCATGCGGATACACCCCGGGAAACAAGACCTGCAGCTGGAGTGGCCCTTTCGCAAGGTTTACACAGTTGGTGTCATTCACCCCAAAGACCAATCAAATGTGATTTCGCACATGGTAAATCCTGGTAACTGTGAAGATGAACACCAGCAAAAGCAATGCTTCCTGAGGCCCAAAGAAAAAGCAAATGTTGGATATGGAACACAGAGCCTGGCAACAGCCGAGAAGGTTGAAACGGGTGGGTTTATACAAAGCAATACACTCCACATGTTCTTAGAGATAGAGCCATAAATTCTCTTCATATTTGCCGTACACTAATTAGGATTCAGCAAGTACTGGCTTGCTTAGTTTTGCAAAAAGAGCTTTTAACTTTCCTGAGAGCCTGATATAGGAAAAGGATTGTGGCTGTTACACTTTCCTTGCATGTAATATTACAGTGTATTGTTAAAAAAATGTTGCTTTGTGATTTGGTGTTTTAACTTGAATTAACCATGTTACTTTTGAGAGATCTCCAATTATATTTTTTAGCTGGTCGAGAGCCTGCAAAAATACTTCTGTGTCAGAACTCTCATAGTTTCATTCACTGTCTACTATTTGGATTGTGGCTAGTGAACAGCCCTTAGGCCTGCTTAAATCTGTTTACAGTTTAGAGCGTAGCTCTTAGGCGCCCGTTTCCGGGTTGAGGGGCGTTGCCGTCAGCGTAACCACGCATTGCATTATGGGACGTTTCCCATAATGACGTCGCACGTGACATCACTTGAATCGATGTGATGTCACGTGAAATTTAGGAGAAAAACTTTTCCGCTAAATTTAGTAGAAAAATTCCCCGGCTAAATTTAGCAGGGAAATTGACGTCACGTGACCTCAACTTCAATTTAGTTTCCCCGCTAAATTTAGCGAAAATTTCTCACTAAATGGGAGGGGAGCAGGAGAGGAGAAGGATACAGAGGGGGAGGAGGGGCATACCCTTCCCTCCTCCTCAAGAGCTGCGCTCTAATTCGGCATTACAGAGAATTGGAAACGCCTTTCATTTTTTGTGTTAGTTTTATTTTCGTTTTAGTTTTGATTGCAGACTAATCAGATTTTGGACTTCACACCTAATTTAGAAAGCAAACAGTCAAGAGTGATATTTTAGTTATGCTTGTATAAATGTTGTTCCTTTTGATTGGAACTTCATTCTTTTAAATTCAGCTTTTGCTTTGGCTGTATCTTGTTGAGAAATTTTTTAGTTGTTCAACTTCATAGTGCTGTATGGTGTTACCATTATGGGCTATTTCAGACACATGTGTAGAAAATCATGCACTGTTTATAACAGAATAAAAGTTATCCTTTCATTTGTTGATTAGCATTACTACTCAATACATCTTTATCTATCTTCCATTGCACTATCTCACTTTCTGAAATATGTTAACTCTCAAAGTATTTACCCCACTTGAAATTATTAAAAAAAAGAGAACAATGAATACAAACAAAACTGACACCGGTTTATCCAAACCAATGGATAAATACTGAAATTCACTATTTTTTAGAGGGCCCAATGACGAACTGTAGAGCTCTGCACGAAGCCAGGCCAACTCGAAAACCTGGGGCCGACCCGGCCCACGATTCGGGTCTGGGCCGGGCCCGTGCAATGGTGTAGCACACTTTCTAAAACATTGAGAAAAAAATGCTAACTCATTGATCGTTAAGATTTGAAAGAAATGAAAACGCCAATGTGCAAACTCGCTACGGCTCCACACAAAAAAGAAATATTAGAAATAAAGCAAGCTGGCATGGTCTAGGGATGCGCACATCAGCATAGTGGGACAGCTGCCAGCAGGCGAGAAAACAAGGGCAATCTGGTCACGGGACAGTGCGATTGTCTTTCCCTTTCTTTTCGAACTTCTGAAGAAAAAAAAGAATGCCCTCTGGCTACCAAAGATAAGCTATGTTTTTTATATTTGTGTAAGCCTTCAAATGTTCCCCACGTAACTGCGATATGGCGTCTTTCATGCAAATTGGCAAACAAATCAAGTGCACCAACACCTTCCCAGGGGAGCTTTGAACTTAAGAGATGAGGCACGCCTTGGCCTCTCACCGGGCCGGGCCTGATCAGGTAGGCATCCCTTGGGGCCGGGTCCAGGTCGGGTAACACTAAGAGTTAGCGGGCCCGGGCCGGGCCGGGTCTCAAAAGGTAGGGTTCTCTTACATGCAGTACGATGGATGTGCTGCTCAAAAGAAATTGGCAGTGATAACTTTGAGAGTTCTTTTGTTTTAGGGCCCTATTGTAATTCAGAGGCTTTTAGCGTTCCGTCTTGTGACATACCTTTCCTCAATCGCACAAGGTTTGTATTCGGAAATACGTAAACTAACTTAATTTGTGTGCTGAAGAAGTTCAGCTGCCATCTGGACGAGTTAAAATATTTTTAAAATGTCAAAAATGCTTCAACGCTTCTTCCTCCCGCCACTCTCGGGAGTCTGGGAGCAAGCATCTCAAAGTGGTTGGCTGAACAGATTTTACCAACGTTACTAAAACCCTCAGTTGGGAAACTCACCCTTGAAACCTGGGCCGCTGGCGTCCACCGAGACCGAGCTAAATACGATAACAGCGCCACCTTTTAGCGACGAGTTGAAACATGAAAGTTGCTTTACATAGCTACTGCGAGATGGCCCTGCGAGATGGTGCCACCGACCCTTGCCTGACTCGACGTGCAGCCGTGCAGTTCCCAGAGTGGACGCTGCGGGAGAAATGGCGGCGTTGCGATTGCCATTAGCTCGGTTCTCGAGTACGGATCGGATCGGAGCAAGTTTTTTAAAGCAGGCTCTATGGCAGTTTCCCAACTGAGTGGTTCTCGTTGGATTTTACCGACGTGCCAACACAAAGCTACTGCCCTCCATAGGAGGCCTCCTATGCACTGAAACAAACTATTGTTTTTACTCAAAGTGTTCTATGTATTAAGTTATGGAGACACCACCCAGGTATTTACTGCTGTCACATTATTGCTAAAAAAACAACAGTTGTACCGAAATCAGAAGCCTGACACTGAAGAATGCGACTCCGGAAGTCAGTTGGGCTGTATCAGTTCTCGCTGGTGTGTTAAAAAAAACAAAAAAACCTCTACGTTATATGTGACCTCAGTGGCCATAAAAATTGACAGGTTACACCACTTTTAGAAATGGTGTGCAATAGATGGCTTATTTCTAAAATGTACCTAATTGTTTATCATTACGCATTACAGTTGCATGACAGGTGTTCTGAGTTGGGAGCAGGGCCAGTGGAAACGATTGCTCTTGCCCTGCCCCCCCCCCCCCCCCCCCCCCCCAAGATCTTTTTCGGTGCCCCTTCCCTCCCTACCCCACTACCAAACCCCACTGCCAGATCTTCTCCTCCCAAACACTTCCGACGCCACTGTCCATTCTAATATCCCATATAATGTTGAGGTTGCATAGCCGACGTGTGATTTAGGCACGCGACAGCTTAGCTTTCACTGCTTTATCAGGACAGAAAACTAGAATTCAGTGTTTTCAGAGTTCATTTCCTTCTGAATCGGGTTTTTTTCCCCCCAGCTTTGGTGTTTTTCAGGACAGAACCGAGGTATTTCTCAACTTCACGAAAAGCGGTTCTGAAAACGTATTTAAGGCATTAATATTTTGTTTGTGTATTTAAAGAATAAAACTATATTTATGTGTAATTTTAATGCAAAGATTAACGCGCGCAGTGTCTTCGTCAGTCTTAACTTTGGCAGGCATCGGCAGGGGGGTAAAGGTGGGTGAGGAGGAGTGGCAAATCCCGTGCGCCGACATCCTGGGTCCTGAGTGAAAGATCGCGAAAGAAAGCAACAGAACACGGATGGATGGATGGATGTTAATTGCTATACCCTTTATAACGGGCGGTAGCTTGTGCCACCTAGCCTAAGTCTAAAAAGACAAAAACGTGATTCCTCCCACCCTTTTAAGACCAATTTTCTCCCCCTAACTATCACCAGGCACTGTGGGATATCACCAGGATGACCTTCGGGGGATCGGGCAAAAAAAAACTAAGAACATCACCCCCCTGCCTCTTCCCCCCGGCGAGGGAGTCGCCAATTTTCCTCTGGTCAACCTTGTCGGCGTTACCCCAGCACCGGACCCACTGGGAGACAGGGTTGAGACTTTGGGCCGGAGCCACGCGGGAGGGAGTCCCAATTTTCCTCTGTCCCGCCTGTCCCCAGCTGTGCTAGTTAGTTGCCCAACATTTAATTTTCCCTAGATAATTTCCACCAATCTTCTAATCGTCTCTTTGTCACTGTAATCCTTTTCTCCTCCGTCCTTCCATCGTCGCCTGTGAAACCCAGAGCCCCGGCCAAATCCCCTCGAACAGCAAAGCACTTCCCAGTGAATTGTCAAACAGTTTTTCTTTTCTTATGTCCTGCTTTCGTGATCTGTACACTGTTAAAGCTGATTTCTCCTGCATTCTCCCCTCCCACATTTTCCTCTCTGCCTCTTTCACCCCCTTTTTCACTGAAGTAGTCTGTTCAGCCCCATCACCAGTGTGTAGGTATTTAAATGTAAGCTTTCGGGTTCGGTTTGTCCATTTTGTGTTTAGACTTTTCATGTATAAATACTTGAATACCTTCCGTGCCCATCGCGTATCATCCATTTCGGTCAACCTTTGTTCAAATTTCAACTTACTAATTGCCTCCCTGCTCTCAAAAGACGACCATCCCATGTCCCCTTGTACTCCCTCATTTGGTGTTTTTCCATGTGCTCCCAGCGCCAATCTGCCTACGCTTCTTTGTCGAATTTCTAATCCTGACTGAACCTCAGATTTCATGCACAGTACTGCATTGCCAAAAGACAGTCCTGGTACCATCACTCCTTTCCATATACCTCTGACCACTTCATATCTGTTATAGTTCCATAGTGCTTTGAGTTTCATAATAGATGAATTTATTTTTCCTTTTCTAATTATATTCTCCTCGTGTTCCTCTAGATATTTCCTTCCCTCATTGAGCCAGACGCCCAGATATTTGTATTTTCCTACATGGTCTATTACAATGTCTTGAATCCTCAGGGGTTCCCTCTTTTCATCGTTAAAAACCATTACTCCAGACTTGTCACTACTAAAACTCATGCCCAAGGTGTCCCCTTCCTCTCCACATATTCCAGCTAGTTCCTGTAATGTATCCTGGTTATTTGCCATGAGTACTATGTCATCTGCATACATCAGTCCTGGTATTACCTGTACTACATTTCTCCCTCCTTCCATATAACTCACATCAAAACCTAAGTTGCACTGCTCTAATTTCTTTTCCATTTTACTGAGATATATCATGAAGAGCAGAGGTGACAGTGGACAGCCCTGCCTGAGTCCTCTTTTTATTGCTGCAGGTTGTGTAGTTTCTGCCTCCCATGTTATCACTACCTTATTGTCTGTGTACACCTGCTGAAGAAACCTAACCAAATTTTCATCTAAATTATACTCCTTCAGCTGACCCCAGAGTTTTTGCTGGTTCACATTATCGTACGCTCCCTTGATGTCCAAATAAGCTAAAAAAAAACAATGTTGCCAGCTGAAGGACGACAGTCGCAATGGTAATCGCGAAGACTGACAACTCTCAGCAATATAAACAGTGATAATTTAACGTTGTAAACTAAATTCTGAGCTATTCTAACGCTTATAAAAAGCAGTATACTCATTGCGCTGCATTAACTTCCCTTCTGTCGAAATCTCGGAAATCTGGTGGTTGCGCGGTTTCGTATTCCTGGGGCGCGGCCACCTACGAAGCCGGTTATCTAATTTAGTTTAGTGTTGACAGGAGGCCGTACATCTGCGCGCTATGCAAAAAGAAAGCTTCGAAAGAAACGCGAATATCTTTCCACCGGTAAGTTCGTGGATTGTTGAAGTTCATGAAACTGCTCTGATGATATAATTATATTCGTGAAATCGAAGACAGTTGGTAACCATGTGTGGGACCCCGAGGGTCTGCCTGCATGCTGCCGCTTGCGGCAGCCAGAACGCATGGGAAAATGGCGGACCTTTTCCTCTAGAGTTAATATGTATGATATCTATGGGCGTCGGCAGCTACGACGGAACCGCTAGACAGAAAAGCGAATACCGAACTTACATAAATAAATAACTCGAGCAAACTATTTGAAGTCGGGCGGTAACTTGCGCCACCTATACTTCGTCTCACCCTAGCATGGACTAACCGCGAAGGCTGTGCTAGCGCGAGCGGCCAGCCTTGACTGCCTTGACTAGAGCACTTGCTGCACGAGCGCTCGTGCAGCCGCCGGGGCTTCATTCAAAGCGACTAGCTCGCGCTTTTAGCACGCGTGGCTAACATTTTCGCATAACCTCAAACCAGCCAGTAACTGACGTACCCTCGACCTGGTGCATTTTTGGATTGCCCGCTGACACAGGGTATGCTACCGCCAAGGGTATGGGCGAAAAGGCTTAAAAACGTACGTCGTGCATGAGTTAGTTCCGAGTGCTCCTTTTTACCGTGCTGCAATTTCCCAAAATCTACGGTTGTCTGGCTACCACTGCGTGGTCGCGGGATGGATAAATAATTATAAAAAAGCATAAGAACAATAGCAGAAAGTGTGCCATGAGCACAAGAAGCTGCAGCGCGAGTGTGGCTGCAATGTTATCGAGCTTCGCATTTTCCTCAAGAATCCTTATTTATGAAGTCAGTCGACTGCAAGCTTGAATCGCGAGAGAATCGTATCAGACTCAACGTCACGTTTAAGCTCACGACCACTTCGTCTACGACAAGAGGACCGATTTTAATTCCCGGTGCAGGTGGTCCAATTAGGTTATCACTGCAAGCCCCATGGTATGTGAAAGGTATTAAAAAGGTCTACATGCCACCACTAAAGATGGAGCTATCAAATGCCGAGAGCTTACCTGCATAGACTACATTAAACTACTCCTATATACTTCGCTGTGGAAACTCAATCAAAACACCCCACCGTCTTCGTCCTCGTTCTCTCGAGGAGGCAAGGCGACCCTTACAAAAATTATTTCAGACTTTCTGGTGAAAATGTGTTGACTTCTTGTCGACTCTGGTTACTTCCTTTTGACTTTGACTTTCTGTTGACATTGTCAACAGGAAGTCAACACACCTGTTGAAGACTCCGTTGTGAAAATTTCTGTTGACTTCCTGTAGACATATTTATCAGAAAGGCTGCAGACTCTCTGCTGCCTGTATGTTGAAAAATATATGTTGTCTTCTTGCAACCCATTTCAACATAAAGTCTGCAGACTTTCTGGTGCTTCCATGTTAAGTCTTTTTGTTGACTTCCTGCAGCCATATTTATCAGAAAGGCTGCAGACTTTCTGCTGCCTGCATGTTGAAAAATATAAGTTGACTTCTTGCAACCCAGTTCAACATAAAGTCTGCAGACTTTCTGGTGCTTCCATGTTAAGTCTTTTTGTTGACTTCCAGCAGCCATATTTATCAAAAAGGCTGCAGACTCCCTGCTGCCTGCATGTTGAGGCGTTCGAAAGGCATGCCCTGCCGTTCTGACTTTGTAAGTGACTATAGTGACTTGAATGAATGAACCAATGCTTTCTAGTAAGAGATATCGTCCACGACCTTCAAAACATTGTTTTCCCTTTGATGGACTCCCGAGGAGAAGATCAAATACTTAAAACCTTAATAAGTGTTGAGGTGGTCACCGGCCAAATGAATTCCTTCAATATGTAGGCTATATAAGGCTCTGGAGCAGTCAATGGGACTGTGTTTCAGGTGTTCGGTGCTTCATGGTGTTTGCGTTTGTGTTCGTTTCTAATGTGTAGTTCTTGGATGATGTACTTTAAATAACACAGCGACACCATTTATTAACAAAACTAAAAAAGGAAAATCGCTTTTTTTTTCTTTTTACGGAATTTTGCTGCAGCCAATTTGGAGGTGGCTCTGGCGACACAGAGACTACAAATGGTCTGGTGCCAACGAATCGCCTTGGAGTCACAAGGTTGTCTTATGCTGGAGGTTTAGCTTTTCAGTGGAGTGTCAACAAAAAGTTGACACCTAGGCGCCAAGAAGTCTACTGCCTTTCTAATGAACTTTGGGCCAAACGGCTCCTGGAAGTCAAGTCAAAAGCTAAATACAATCTGCAGAAAGTATGATGGAAAGCTGTTGACATTTAATACCTGTGTTGACTTTTTTCAGCACTTTCCACAAAAAAGAATTACACTTTTTTGTAAGGGGATGGCCTGCGAGTAGCCAGCTGGATTCAACCGGGCAAGCTCCAACCAAGTTATTGCAGCCCACCATAGCCAAGTCTAGCCAAGTTCCCCCCACACCCACACCGTTGCCTACACAGATAGCTGTGCTGCCAGAACTAGCCGGTATTTCTTTTGCTAAGCCGCTAGACGGCGTCGTCGGCGCCGCAATTCACAAGATGGCGGCGCCGTTAAAGAAAAGGTCTATAGTGAGATTTCTAGCAGCCAGTGAAAAAAAAAAGACTTGGGAGTCTGTTGATACGCTGATGACCATCACGAGTAGACAGCAACCCTACATACATCACAGACAGCACCGACACATACACACACTGACATCCTATTCTCCCCGCGGCGTATATAAGCTTGACATGTGCGGGTGAGCTCTTTGGTCGCTGACCGTAACAGATTAGTAGAAGAAGACACAAAACACGGCACAATGGACAGCCGCATGTAAGAACTGCTTGCCTTTAAAAAGTATAGAGGCAAAATCTGTAAAGTTAGTCCATTGCGAAAAACAACGATGTATTAACAATAAATCTTAAACCGGCAATGAAAAAGTTACAATTTTTGTTATTTTCATGCCGGACCAGTGTTATGAGCAGTCCGACTAGCTTGAATCGGATAGAAAAACAAAAATATTAGGATTTTATCGTTATGTATTCAATATTCAATAGAAATTATACTTGCGCAAAGCATTTTTATATATTCTCTTGAAGGACATCCGCCCAACACTTCACTTCCGCTAGTTGTAGTACGCGTACGAGAACAGACTCCTTCACTTTTGGGGCGTTTTGATGCAGTTTGTTGTCGTATGTCGTGTCGGTGTCGAGTGGAGCGGTGGGGCTTGGGAGTTTGTGACTGGTGTTATTCGTGATCACTATTGTGGCGCTGATGCGTTTTTTTTTTAATATTTTTTTTTATACCGCCATTATCCCGAACATCGAAAATTCACGGGCCCGTGGCACTGCATTATGCTGAATAGCGAGCTCCTTCTCTGTTGACGTCGTTTTTCTGGTAGCACTCCTGTATACTGCAAGCGTTTAAACAGTGTGCACCGTCTCGCCTAGATCCGCGGTGACGTGCTCGACCTGTTGAAACTTATTGCTTCCGTCATTTTGGACTACGCAAGGCAGTTATCTCGCTGCTCTGGTTTCGGTTATAAAAGCAAGGCAAACCGCTCGTAGTTCCCGCCCTCAGTACACGTTGGACATCTTCCACACTTTGACACCGGATAACTGGATGAACGAGGATTTACATTTACTTCAGAGGTCACTCTCGCCGCTTCCTCACCGTCGAGCAGCAGGATCAGCTGGCGACAAGCCGCGGACGAAAGGCTTGAGCATCAACAGCCTAAGTGCACTCGGTGCCGATGCGGGCGATGCGGGTTTCTGTCAACCGGTAGCGCAGCACAAACCGCGACCGTTCCAGCTCTTCGTCATGACACGGTGTTGCAGAGAGCAGGGTATAATACAACTACACGGACCACCGAAGCGAACGCACTGTTACCGTAAATCTTGGCTTGTGATTGCGCATTTGTAGATCATCTTATTCGTTTTGCTGGAGACGCAAACGACGGGCATAACAAAATTGTTTGCATATTCCGCATACCTCGCAAAAACATTTACCCAGTCAATTGCGAAAAGCGCAAAACACGGAGTCCGCACCGTCCTGACTTCCCAGTCTTTCACCCTTTTTAGAGCAGTTTGTACCTGCTAGTAGGTATGTCTACTGAAACTGCAACTTGAAACTAGGGGCAGTGCCAGAGAGAAAAGAGACATAGTCGGGAAAGCTTGCTCGCTCTCCCAATTTCTCAACTCTCAAAGATTGTACCATAATAAATGCACCAACGCCTCTTCCCAAAGTAAAGAAAAAGCACCATGTTAACTACGTAAAAAAATGGTCTCAGTTCATGCATCTGTGGGTAGGTAGGAAATCTTGCCCTAATTATTCACACCACATGATGAGAGCAACAAACTCACACGAGTCACACGAGATTTGCAGGAAAATATCGGTGGTGACTTAAGCTTTCCTGAAATTCTGCACAACCGGTCGTTTGCAGGACCGAATCATCTACTCGAGCGGTGTGCGTCACTGTGCAAATACGTCGCTGTGCAAATGCAGTCCAACAACGAAGCATAAGAACGGCAGATTTAGGACAACAATCCGAAGTCCATTGTTTAATTAAAACGACATAATTTTGTTGAAAACGCCAGCAGCTTTTTACTCACGGTATGCGTCGGGAATCTTCCACATTTTGAAACGGAACGAAGGAAGATGTATTTTTAAAAACGCTCGCTGCGTCCTCCCGGACCAGCTGGACCGGATCAGCCGACGACGACGGGACTGAACCCGTTGAAACTCAGTTCCACAACAACCAATTTTAGCTCCGTGTTAGTGTGGGTTTCTACCTCCAAGCACCGCACCACACACCACAAACGTTTCGGCTCTTTCTCGCATCGCCGTGTTGCCCCAAACAGAACGATATCACACAAAACACAACACGGGAGGCCTTCCGGGCCTCCCGTGTTGTGTTTTCGGAAACCCCCTCGTTCCCTGTTGGGTCATCGGCTTCCTTCTCTTGATGGGTGTATTTCTGTACCTCTCCCCCTGGGTTAGGCTGGTCGCCTTCTCTGTTCTCTATCTCTTTCTTCTGGCTAAAAAAGCCCTTGTCCGCTTTGCGAGCTGTTCAGTCACTGCCTCACCAGCCGCCACCGTATAGTGTTCGTTGTTGAATGGGTGCTGGATCTCCTCCTTAGTCCAGCGGAGGTCCACCAGCTCCATTTGTTCTGTGTGCCTGGAGTATAGCATGTCTATTTGCTCGTTCAACTGCAAGATTTTCGAGCACCACCATTCCCATGGGAGGGGTTTCCGGTTGGGTGCAGACCTGGATGGCCACGTCCGGGAATTTGGCTGCCATTTCCCCCAGCGTCTTTGTGATTTCTTGGTGGGACTTCAAGTTTAGGCTCTCATTTAGGCCGGCGTGGATGATGACCATGGTGTTCTGGTCTGACTTCGCTGCCCCGACTGCTGCACTTACTTCGCCTGTACCCTTCCCCAGAAGTGGAACGACTTCTACCCTCTCATCCTTAGACACTTTCCGGAGGTGTGCCCTTTTAAGTCGGTTGACATTAGAATCTCCCACCAACAGCACCCGTCTCTGGTGTTCTGGGCTCCGATGCCCTGTGCCTTCAATTCCCTCTGTTCGGTTGTGTCCAGTGGCTCCAGTCCCCATGTGCCCTTCGGTTGTCTGGTTGTCAGTTCTGTTTTTTCCCTGGTTTTGCTTAAAGGGTAACTGCAAAGAAAAAAAAGTGTTTTTTTAAACAGCCTAATTGTGACAAGCATGTCACAAAACAAATCTTCCGCGAAAATAATTTTTTTTTTTTTTTAGCAATAATTACGCCACAGGACTAATTTAGTCGGAGTCACAACCTCTCCACATTTGAAACTCCCGCTCTTTCGACCCGCGCGCAGGAGAACTACGCCCCGCCCCTCCCTCCCTCTTGGATTGACTTGGCTGCGGAGTACGCAGCGTCTTGACTCCCGGCCGCGGATCGGCGGAGGGGGGGGGGGGGGGGGAGGTGAGGGGAACGGGGAGGGGTGAAGGTGCCGTCCATGTACGCTGGAAGCTAGAGCCGGTTTGCTTTCGTTGTTTTTGTTTGGTCGGGGAAAATGTGGCAACAACGCACGTTCAACGTGGCGCCGGTATTGTTTTGGTTTGACGGGATGCGATAAGCTCCGGGTTTTGGCGAGCACATGTCGCGAAAATGTGACCTGAGAAGTGCCTCGGTGCGAATCTCGAAGGCCTCCGGAGCGAAATGACGAGAACATACCTGGACTCGTTTGTCGCTACGCGAACGCCCGATTGCCTGCAGCCAAATAGCATTCAGCTTGTGATCTTTCGGGGCGGCATGGCTGCGGGAAGACTCGCTGTCGCTGTCACTCATCTCGCAGCACTTTACAGAGCAACGGCGCTGCCTACAGGAGCTGACATCTAAAAAAAGGTCGGCATTTGCACGCGCAAGCAAGGAAAAAAAACACGCTAAAGAAACAAACCGCGCTATGAAAGCCAAAAGCCCGCGTCGCTTCCTATCACTAACACTTGCGACAACTGCTAATCACACACTACTTCACTTCAGGAAGTCTCACTCAAGCACCTGGGTCAACACGAAACACTGATCACTTCGGCGAAACGACTAACTTCGCACCGCGTATGAACAACGCGAAAAAAATTTTTTTTTTTTTTTTTTGAGGTGAAAACGGGTATAGTTGAAGTAGGCGAGACACGCGGGAGCAGAGTCTTCGGCGGCCATGAAAGAATGGCGAAGCTTTTGTTTGTTATGGTATGAATCCAAACGGAAGTGCCCGTTTCGTAAACCTTTTGTAAAGAATAGCAACTTTCATCACATGGGTTATTCTTTAAACAAGGAGGTTATAATGGGCAGGAGGTGGCGTCCCTATCCCCAATGCATGGAGCGAAGTGTAACGGAAGTAGGCGTGGCCACGAGCCGCGACGAGCATTTCTTGACCAATGGGAAGCCTAGTGAGTGGGCGCCGCCATTAATTTCGGTGCAAACAACCGCGTTGCGATGACATTTCCGTGGCAACGCGATTGTGTGCACCGAAAGTAATGGCGGCACCCACTGTTATTTGAAACAGCGCTTAACGGGAGACTTTTAAACCGGTATGGTCGGAATTGGATGAGATTATTATAAACGAACGCCTGGTTGCCCAGCAGAAAGTAAGTGACTAGAGTTGAGACGCTCTAGACGACGCACCGACTGAATCGGTGTCGAACAGGCGAGATTTCGAGCCCAACACTTGCCTGACCAGTAGGACTAGGAAGTCGGCGTGTAGCGGACGCTCTCGACACCGCGCGACCGCGCCTGGAGCGTCGTCTCGAACGAGTCGTCGTAGCGCGGCTTTGGAAAGCGATCGCGAGTCAGTCATCGTAGGCACGAACGCTGAGAAGGGCATCGCGGGTTGAGAAAGCCGTACAAATTCTGCTTCGAGAAGATGTTGGTTTCACTCCGCCGTGATGAGTATTCGGGTTCGCATCGAAACATCTTTTGGTGCGCCGATCGAATCGAAAGCCAGCCGCGACAGCCAGCAGACGAAGCAGACCGCAGGCACGGAGCAGACGTAGCCTAAGCCTAACGACCGAGCGGAGAGCAGACGATGGGAGCATGGTTGAATTTAGTTTGGATGAGAGAGCGTCGGTGCGCGGGGCAGTCTGGGATTGGGTTGTTCTTCCGGCGTCGCTGGGTATGACGTCATGCCGGGTCCTGCCCTATTTAAACGTCCTTGTCTTTAAACGTAAAAATATGCCGCTCGAAAGGAAATTGCAACATATAGACCCTTTCTTCAAGGGCGCCGCCATCTTGAATTGTCGTCACTTCCAGTATGGGCGAAAACATTGTTTTGCCGCCGCCACGCCAATAGAATGCATTTAGGAGAAAAGCGTAACCGTCACCCATTCTCGTTTTCTCTCCCCTCTATTTTTTTACTATTTGCAAGTTGAAACGTTTTAATATTTTTTCGGCGCCCATACCGGATGTGTCTACTTGGCGGTCGGGGGCGAGAGTAAGCGGAAAAGGTCTATAACAAAGGTTTAACAACCAAGACCTAAGCTGTCAATCAAACTCTTAGCCAATGAGAAGTATAGCAGCCGATTGGGGTTGTGACGTCACGGAACCCCAACTTCGTGGCGCGCGATTTAAAATGGACGAAATTGCCGCAAACTAAAATAGTCTCACGCAATAAATATTGCAGTAAAAAATGTGTTTTTTCGCGGAAAAATTGTTTTTTGACATGCTTGTTCAATTAGGCTGTTAAAAAAAAAAAAAACTTTTTTTCTTTGCAGTTACTTTTTAAGGTCCTCCAGGAGGTTTGCTGTGTGCACAAGGTTTTTCTCTAGGTCCTGGATTGCTGCCTGGGCTGCCTGTTCCCTGTTTACCATGGTTCTCATTAGCTCCTGGTGCAGGGCTCCCAGTGCGTTTCCGAATCTTGTATTCTGCTCCCGTGTGTGTTTTTCCAGTGCCTCTTTCATTTTTTGCTCAAGCTACCTCTCCAGCTCTGCCAACTTCGTGCACGGCCTGCGGGGATTATTCTCTGCTTCCAACACATGCTCACCTGTTCCTGCCTAATCCGAGAGAGTGCAGCCACCACAGTCGTTGCATACTGTGACAAACGCCGACCACGGCTATTCCTCGGTCGTCATTCTTTTTTTGCAGTGTACCCCACCTCCCATTCTAAACTTTCTCCCCGGCGTTGAGCGTTTATATGCCAAGCCAGACTTTTCATAATATTATGTCGGTTTTAGTAGTCTCTGACTACAGGTTTCCTGGCTTTTCAGGTTTGAGAGGTCGAGTCTTTTAGGCCTAGCAGTTTGCTCTTTCCGTCCCTTCGCATAGTCTTCCAAAGCTTGCCGCAATTTAAGGCACGCTCCACACGCTCGAGCGGGTGAACAGGCACTCACCACACGCACACACAAATGCGATCACAAACACGTACGTCATTAGCTCCTGGTACTGTTTCGCACGGAAGACAAGAGATGGCGCAAGCGGTCGCGACGCCAACTGCCGCCAACGAACGAGCATACGGCGTCGAGAGCCGGCGTCTTTAGCAGACGATCTTTTTGACTTAAAAGCGGCGCGCGTTCCGCAGCGGCGACAGTCGCAGAACCAAACACAGGCGCGGTAACAACAAGGAACTGCAAAGCAGACAACATAAGTACCCAGAAAAAAAAAAAAAAACGGTAAAAATATCCCGACAAACTATTTCTTAATCGATTATGTGTCGCTTCAATGTGTTTTATTAGTAAGGATAATAAAATAGTGCATTGGCAACTGATATAAAAAAAGCCCGAGCCGCTTTTGAGTCGAAAAGATCGTCTGCTAATGACGCCGGCCCTCGGCGCTGTATGCTCGTTCGTTGGCGGCAGTTGGCGTCGCGACCGCTTGCGCTATCTCTTGTCTCCCGTGCGAAACGGCGCCATATTGTTTGACGACCGGTGGCTTCGCTGCGTTTCCATAGGAGCTAAGCCTTTTTCTTTCTTTACTTTTTCCTCAGGTAAGTTCGCGCTTTGCAAATTTTACAAAAAAAAAAAAATGCACCATTTGTGGTCAACGCTGCACAAAGTCGTAGCGCGATAGGTTAAGAAACCGAATTTTGCGGTCGATTTAAAGAGCCTGGCCGCTCCTTGAAACACCCAGTAGTATTTATTTCAATTTCAGCGCCATGTTTTGATCACTGCCAACACGGTGCGTTAAATAATTTATAGGAATAAACAGAAGTAAATTCGTAGTTCTACAGTCAATCTCCACGCCGTGGCACGATTGTTCGTTGTGTCGATTATTCCGGCGTGACGACAATTCCTCGTACGAGATCCCCTGTGACGAGTTGGCCTCCTTGACGAATTCACCTATGACCAGTTGACCTGTGACGACCGGGCTTGTGACGGGTTCTCCTAGACCCCTGCGATCGTCGGCTGCAGTCACGAGGCTACCTCGTTACTGTTCATAGAACTCAACATTGAGGCAATGTAGGAAATGTCTTCATAAAAAAAGATGTGTCTATCACTTTGTTAATTGTTCCCATCCTGCAGAACTGTAGACCTCTGCCTCTTCATCCATATTGGTGTCTGTAATATACGAATTTTGACTATATCTCTGTTTCTGTTCCCCACGGGGCCCGCAGAGTAGAGCCGCAAATACTAAACTTAAAAGGTTGATCGTATCATTCTTGAGTGGGTTTATCTTCGCATCCGTCAGTTTTGCAGTAAACCTTTCTTTGGTGAGCGTTTCGCCGGTGAGCTTCTTGGTGGTGCGCTGTTCTCCGGCGGAGAAAACCTCACCGGAAAACCGGCGGATGCAAAGAAGAGCTCCTTTCACTGATCTCTATGACGATTGCTGGATCGCGCATCCCCGCTTGTTCGCTGCAGCCCGAGTGCGGCCACCGGACGGCCATCTTGCATGTCGAATTGTTTCGTCTTTCTAGCGTTGCAGAGGCCGGCGGCAGCGTGCTAAAAGCACGTTTTCTACTCGTTCGTTGTCATTCGATGAAGACCTTCTTTAAGATCATGTGTGAGTCGTGATACTTGCCGCTGAGAACACGTGGAATTTTTTACGAAAGCGCAGTGCCGCAGGAAAAAGGGACAACTCCTCGAAAGCAAGTTTCGCCGGTCTCGCGGCGTGTTCAAAACTTGCTTGGCACGCCGAAGTGCTGACTCTATGCCTTCGCACGCTTGGATACCGATCAAGAACCGACGCCGTGTGAATGTGTTTTGCGAGTGCAATGTGCGTGAAGCCGTATGTGCCTCTAGATCAGCGTCATACTTACTCTGACGACTGTATACTTGCGGCACTCGCGGTCCAAAAAGAGCTTGATCCAGCGTCCAGTAGCGGCGGAAGAAGGTAGGGAAAGGTACGTCTACGGTTTACAAAATACCGCGCACAGCTCCTCATCACTGATCAGTTCTGGCTCATTATCAACCTACTTAATCGCACTTGACGTTTGAGCGCGGCTCGCCTAATTGCGATTGGTCAACAGATTGCACATGACCATATGGACCGCGCTTCAAAGATTTTCATTCTCGCCGTCTTGTACCTTTGCCTTCGAAAACCCTCCTTTCTCCACAGCGTTGCTTTATTCGTGCTCCCATGTGATCCATTATAGTAGATTTGGAACATAGTCATGGTTAATAGTACATAAAAGCACGTACAGATCCCCCTGCCTTTATTGATATAACACACAGGAACAGCTGGACGATCCAGAACTCCGTGGCCGATATATATATATATGATCTAAAGACATCTACGCGCGACACACCTTCAAAACTTTGGTGCGGCGTCGATTCTTGATCGATATCCAAGCGTGCGAAGGCACAAAGATGCAGCACTCGATGTGCCAAGAAAGCTTTGATCACGCCGCGAGACCGCGGCGACACTTGCTTTCGACGAGTTGTGCCTTTACATACGGCTTCACACACATTGCACTAGCAAAGCACATCCACACGCGTCGATTCTTGATCGGTATCCAAGCGGGGTGGAGGAGAAAAGCTCACCGGAGAAAAGCTCAACGGAGATAAGCTCACCGGAGAAAAGCTCACCGCAAAACTGGCAGATGCGGAGAAAAGCTCACCGGCCTTTGAGCGGATAGAAAGAAAAGCTCACCGATTTTTTTTTTTTAACTTAGTGGATTCTGCGTCAAGCATTGCAATTTAACATAATTCGCATTCGTCACTTCATTAAAAATATGTCCATTTTTTTGCAATATTCTTAAAGTTCATTGGGGATATTTACTAATTCATCAGAAATTAGTAATCACCCATTCTGTATATTAATGAAGCCGCAAGTATAAAATCAGAACCTCGTACACGGGTAAAAAAGACAACAATTTATTGACAACTGGCAGGGTGCCGTCGGTAGCTCTGTCAAATAAAGATGTTTGTTCTTTGCGAGCTAATATGAATAGCGGCGTGTGAACCGTTTCAGTTTCAGATATTGTGTAGTGCCAAATAGATAAGTAGGTGTTTGTTGATGTAATCAGTGTCGGCTACGCTGTTCTTTTTTCTGTTAATTTCACTAACAACTAATTTGTTGCGAGAACAGATTCGTCCTGTCGTGTTTGTTGTCTTCACTCCGTCGTCGTCGTTTGAGTGGTTTTTATCATGTATAACGTTTACCAACTCGCCCTATTTGCTACCTTACAGAAGACTACTTCTTATATTCGCGACTGCAGCGAACGATGGGGGGCGCGCTGGTCAGGCGAAATGGCGGACGAAAGGAGGTCGTTTTCGTCGTTCAGCACGCGGACAACCATAAATTTTTTGCACTGCAGCGTAAAATCGGTGTTACACATGAAAGCATAGCGATTTTTCGACGGTAGATACCTTCTTCTATTCAATGCGTAGGAATGACACGGCGGAAGCATAAAAATAATTACTGGAAACGAAAAATGTTTCTATGCTGCCTACGAGTACCAAGCCTTGATAGCAGACGACCTCCTCTCATGAGCTTCGCGGCGTTGCCGCTACGCGGCGTCGATTTCGCTGAAGTCGCCAATAGGTCACGAGTAACAACGGTGCCGGAGTGCAGCTCTGAAGGTCATGGGTGGCTCGCCGTAGAAAGGCACTATCACACAAATTCAACGTGCGGAAACACCAGCACGAACGGCTAGAAAACGTGCTTGTCCGTGATAGAAAAAAGTTTAACAAAAGCATCAAAGACAATTTCAGGCACCGCGTTGTTACGCATGCACTTTCGGATTTTCGGCATTTACAGTTTTGATTTTTAGGTTTTAGGCAGACATTATTATGTTTTCGAACTTTTTCCTGTTCTTCAAGTTCATGAAAATTTGAGTTGGGCTCTCGTTGCCTACAGCGTAAGCCACAGAAAACACTCGCCCACAATTATTAATTTGGGAGCACTATACCCAATAAGCTTAACAAATAATACAAAAAAGGACATTTTCTTTTTTACAAAGCTGACGAATTTTAATGATAATAAACTGATATATGTTACGCATGATCCAACAGCCTCCTTATAAAAAGAAGAAAAAAAATCGGTGAGCTTTTTTCCGCATACGCTCTATGGCCGGTGAGCTTTTCTCCGCATCCGCCGGTTTTGCGGTGAGCTTTTCTCCTGTGAGCTTATCTCCGGTGAGCTTTTCTCTGGTGAGCTTTTCTCCGGGATTCATCCAAGCGTGCGAAGGCACAGCGACACAGCACTTCGGCGTGCGAAGGAAGCTTTGAACACGCCGCGAGACCGTTGAAACTTGCTTTCGACGAGTTGTGCCATTTTCCTGTGGAACTGGGCTTTCGTAAAAATTTCCACGTGTTCTCAACGGCAAGTATCACGGCTCACACAGGATCTTAAAGAAGGTCTTCGGCGAATGACGACGGACGAGTAGAAAACGTGCCTTTATCACGCTGGTGCCGCCTCTGCAACGCTAGCAAAACGAAAAAATTTGACATCCAAGATGGGCGTCCGGTGGCCGCACTCGCGGAGCAGGGATGCGCGAGCCAGCGATTGTCATAGAGATCAGTGAGCTCGCCAGACTTTTGATAGATGCGTAGAAAAGCTCGCCTCTGCGAACCGATCTAACATATTCCTTCGCAGCTCTCGATATTTTCTCGAACTCCGTTCTATCAAAGTCAGTTAATCGATCGCCATTTAATTGAACTCAGTTTCATCGAAGCCGTTTCGTAGAATACTGTTTTAGCGAATAATAAGGTTTCTCGCCAGATCGTGTCTCGTTTTTGTAAAGTATTTTTCTTTGTACCAAAGGATAAAGAAATGCTACTCTATGCTACCATGTAAAAACTAACAGAAAAAAAAAAACAAGTCTCCACTTTTTTTATTGTTCGCAATCTGCAAAACTCTGGATTCGTCTGCATCTTCCCTATTTTTTTTTAAAAAGTAAGCTATTCTTCTGGGCCTGAACGAGAACACTTGGTTTTACAAATATACGAACACGAAAAAAGCGCAGCATCAGCGGTAAACAAAGTGCGGATGTGAGTTTTAAATATAAACACCGCGGTGCGAACAATGCCGAGAATATTAACTTTTAAATATTGAATAACCTATTTCGTAAATGAGCTTTTTTCCGCATTTGTCGGTTTTGCGGTGAGCATTTCACCGGTGAGCTTTTCTCCGCCGCCCGTCCTCTGGCGAGATTTTCTCCGCCGCCCAACAATAACAGCCGGCCAAGGGCTCATCGCAGCCAAGACAGTGCGATCTACTAACACCACAATAAAGTAAGTGCGCAGGCGAGCTGGTGGAAGTTGATCATGATGCAGAATACCCGAGACTGGGATAAAAGCCGAGAAAATTTGTCGAAGAAAAAAGACAAGGGAACAGAACGTCTCAAACTCTGCTACTGCGTTTATTTCCTCAAAACCTTATATATCCACAACCTAATCACCGACCACCGACGTCACAAAGTCAACCTTTGTTATACAATTCTACCCACACTGGTCTTCACCTCAACCGTAAACGGTGACCTCAATCCCAAACTGAAAACTTGGGACCTTGAACAAAACAAACACACTGACCCACTTCCTTTTCAGCCGGAATCTGAAAGGGCTGTGCTTTATCTAAACGAGAACAGATATGACCGCCGACTGAAGCCCTGCCCGCAAAATGCCATCCACGTGAAATGAATCGCCGCACGTCACATTTTTCACGCGAAGGTTTGCGGTGTATCGAGCCTCGTTAATTTTTCTGAAGCCGCTCAAGTAGTCGGACATTGTTAGGAGGACGTAGAATCAACAATTCACACGCAAAAAAGAGCACGGGGACTCCCAGCGACGCCGACAACATCGCATTTCAATGGTTTGTTTATGGGCGACGGCGAGCTTCTTGCCCACCCTCCATCGCGCATGCGCGGCGCCGGTGGCGTTCGCTAGGGGTGCTCCGGTTTGTTTGTAAATATGAGTTGGTGTATATTAATGAAGCCGCAAGTATAAAATCAGAACATTGGACACCGGTAAAAAAGACAAGAATTTATTGACAGCTGACAGTGCGCCGTCGGTAGCTCTGTCAGATAAAGAGGTTTGTTCTTTGCGAGCTAATATGAATAGCGGCGTGTCAACCGCTTCAGCTCCAAAGATTGTGTAGTGCCTGAAATATAAGTAGGTGTTTGTTGATGTAATCAATGTCAGCTACGCTGTTTTCTTTCTGTTAATTTCACTAAAACAACTTTAGTTGCGAGAACAGCTTCGTCCTGTCGTGTTTGTTGCCTTCGCTCCGTCGTCGTCGTTTGAGCGTTTTTTAATCATGTATAACGTTTACCAAATCGCCCAATTCGCTACCTTACAGAAGACCAGGGGGGCTATGTTCGACAAATGTTTCGTTTCTCTTAAAAAGAAACGGAAGTGATGGAAGTGACGATATCACGTCTGATTGGTTAGAGATTCAAATGACGAAAGTTCTCTTTTTCGTCATTTGAACCTCTAGAGTCTAGCCAATCAGACGCGATATCCTCACTTCCATCACTTCCGTTTCTTTTTAGGAGAAACGAAACATTTATCGAACATAGCCCCCCTGTTCTTATATAGGTCACGAGTAAGAACGGTGACAGTGTGCAGCTCTGAAGCTCATGGGTGGCTCGCCGTGGAAGGACATTATAATACAAAGGCAACGTATGGAAATACCAGCACGAATTGCTAGAAAACGCGCATGTCTGTGGAAGAAAGAAACCTCGATATCCTACTGACTGTTTTATCCTGTTTTCAAAGGTTAAGAAAACCCTCAAAGAGAAATTCAGGCACCGCGTTGTTGCGCATGAACTTTCGGATTTTCGGCAATTACAGTTTTGATTTTTAGGTTTTAGGCAGCCATTATCAAGTTTTTAAACTTTTCCCTCTTCTTCAAGTTCATAAAGTTTTCAGTTAGGCTTTCGTTGCCTAGAGAGTGAACCACAGAAAACACTCGTCCGCAATTATTGATTTTGGAGCAATATCCCCGATAAGCTTAACAAATAATACAAAAAATTATATTTTCTTTTTAACAAAGCTGACGATTTTTAAGATAATAAATTGATATATGTTGCGCATGATCCAACAGCCTTCATGTAAAAAGAAGAAAAAAAAATCGGTGAGCTTTTCTCCGCATACGCTCAATGGCCAGTGAGCTTTTCTCCGCATATGCTCAATGGCCGGTGAGCTTTTCTCCGCATCCGCCGGTTTTGCGGTGGGGTTTTCTCCGGAATTCTTCAAAATGACCAGTATAAAAGGCAGAAACGCAGAGCACAGATGTAGTGATCGGGTTAATGTGCTGTTTAACATAAAAGCAAAAAAGAGTGTGCTGTTGTATTGATGTTTGCGTGCACTCAATGTATATACTCAGCTGATGCTAGTGGTATGCGTATAAATCATGTTGGATTAACCTGAAACTGGGGTAGAAAAGAAACATCCAAACGTAGATGAGACAGAAAATAGAGAGGACGACCTATCAAACTCAGCTAACTCGTTTCCTCCTCCATATATAGTCTCAATCTCAAGGTCATCTCCACCAACACAAATGGACGAGGTCTATACAGTTCAAGCGCCGCAGTCTTAATCACACAATGCAAGAATGTGGACAACCTTACAGGTCGACGCGATAAGGCAATATCCATCCACCATCAAACTTTAACAAAAGGATCTCTTCCACTTCTATTGTAAACACAGTCCCCACTTGTGATTAAAAGAACGCCCTCTCCACATACTACAAAATAAAAAAAAGAACCACACTCACACGAAGCGGTTCTTGAACCAACACACGTCAGACAAAAAAAAAAAAAAGACACAACAGCAAAGCAAAGTGTGTTTTACAGTTCTTTTGGACAATCAGAATCAGGGTCGCACTTCAGACAACCCAGGTCGCGCATAAAAAAAAAAGAAGACATTACATTTTTAGAAAGCGTTTTTAATTGCTTCCGATTCTTAGATTTAAGTAAAGCTTTTGATACTGTGCAGCACAATATTTTACTTAGAAAGCTTGAAATTTACGGTGTGCGCGGAGTAGCTCTAAAATTAATTGAAACATATCTTGGAGATCGTTACCAATATGTACTAATAAACGGCGAATCGTCAAATAGACTTAAAATGCAGCAAAGTTTTCCTCAGGTGTCAATTTTAGGTCCACTTCTCTTTCTTATATATGTTAATAATATAACGACTATATATCCGGTTCCTTCGATCTAGTAATGTATGCAGACGGGGTGTAGGAAAAAAGTCCCGGGAAAAAAAAGTCCCCGGAAAAGATGTCCCCGAAAAAAACAATTCCCCAGACAAATTGTCCCCGGAAAAAAAGGCCCCAGGTGAAAAGTAGGAAAAAATGTCCCCAAAGGATTCTTTATCTCTGGGTTTCCCTGATCCCCATGGCCTTTTGGCGGTCCGGTTATAGCTCCTTAGTAAAAAAGGCACCCTGTGGCAAGTAGGAAAAAACGGCCCCAACAAATAAGAAAATATACAATTCCCCGAAGTACACATCACGAACGCGAACGCGACATCGGCGAATTTTTACACTTTACCTAGGAAGAGTATTAGTGGGAACGAAATTTTACCGTCTGCATTATATTCCCAAACGAGAACTTGCAGTACCTATGATAACTTTAATGACAACCTTTCGTTTCTATGAGATAAAGAGAAAAAAAACTAGCGATCGTTTGTTCGTGCTAACAGTGTCGCGCTTTTTACCTATCTGAAAATGGTACACAAGTACCTCTCAAATTTCCACAAACACAATAATTTGGCTTTGGCTAGAAGTGATAGAAATGTTTATTTCACAATGAAAACAAACAAAAACAGTTGAGATGCAATGTTACAAAATCAGGAATGAAATGACACACTCTAGTTAATGTGGATGCTTGAGCAAGTTGGTAATTCATGCTTGGATGGAACAGCGCGGATGAACAGTCACACTCACATGCACACAAGAAGCGAACAGAATCGCAGCGCTGACTTTCAACTCAGAAGGGAAAAGGGAAAAGGTTTGGGCGTGTTGGTTCATCTTCACTTCGACAACAAGCGCACTCAGTTCTATATTTCTTCTTCCTCAAATCTTCAACTTCTTCACCTTTGCCGTTAATGAGAACAATTTAATTTTTTACACACCAGAGACCAAATAGCCAATACACATTAAATAACTAATAATTAAATAAATCATGCAAAGACAACTAAAGAAAATAATATTAAAAAATTAAATTAAAAATTAAATTAAAAAAAATAATAAAGCGAAAAAATTCTCATCACTATTCGTGCTTTTATGATATCTCTAGATAATCCAATTCTTTCTTTGACAAAGCTACGGATGATACACTAACAAATTGTTTGTCCAACCTGGCTATTTTTTCAGCTTCGATGATCTCCCGTGTCAGCTGATTACCACTTCTGGCTATGACAGTGCAATTACTCAGGTCCGCTGAACACCCGCAATCCCGGCAATGGATACCTAGATTCCCTGATATTACTCTGTTTATGTTATACTGATGCTCTCGTAACCGGTCATTGAGACACCTCCCGGTCTGCCCGATATACTGTTTTCCGCATGAGAGGGGAATGGCATAAACCACCCCTTCAGAGCATGTAACAAAACGGGAGGGGTGCTTTTTGGTACAACCTGTGGGTCGCTCTACTAAACTGCTGCCCAATCGGCCCCTGCCTGGTCCGCCTTCCCAAGAAGTCACACGAGCAAGGATTGATTCAAAACGTTTTACTGTTCGGCGTCTTGGTTCTGGGCCTGGCAGTCGCTGTCGTTGTCCTGACCGTGCCTTGTCCGAACTCCTCGTGCACTGACACACGCGCGCCGGGCCGACGGCCACCGCTCTTGACCCCTCGCGCACCGTCGTCCTCCTCGGCTTCCCACACTCCCCCCCCCCCCCCCCCCCCCCCCCTTCTCAAGGCCCGGTCTTCGGGGGGGCCCCGGGTGTTCACTGGTCTTGGCCGAGGAGTTGTTCCACCTCGGCCATGATGGCGTCGTCGGAAGTCGAGGGGGACGGAGGGGGCTGGTGGACGACACTGGTGACTGGCCCGATGGCTTGGGCCGTAAGAGGTGGTGGCGGCTGATGTTGTGGGGGCCGTCGTAGTGGCGGGTTCGATGGCGGCGGCTGATGTTGTGGGGGCCGTCGTAGTGGCGGGTTCGATGGCGGCGGCTGCGGCAGCCAGTGCGGCGGCACGGTTTTCGGGAGGCCGGGCTGACTGGACGGAGGCCAAGGCTGCGGGAGCCAGGAGGTCCGGGCGGCTTGCCCTCAGCGTCTGGACCGCTGCCGCCACGTTGTCCGGGAGGGGCTGTGCCTCCAGCAGGTCGGTATGGAGTCGACCTGCTTCGTGGGTCTCTAGGTGGATCATTGGGACCCCGCACAGCCAGCAGGTGTCAGGCGCTCCCAAGACCCGTGGCGCCGCCGGCTGCGTGTGGCCACGGAACGGGAGTGGGACTTGGTGGTCGGACTGGCCAGGCGTTGGTCTGGGTTGATGCTTCCAACGCCGGCGAGAGACGAAATGGACCGCCCCTCCTTCCTCCCACGCTGTCCACGTGGCCACGGTGTGGCAGGGGGGCCGACTCCAGGCAGGTCCCCCGTCGTAGACGGACCCGCTCCGTAGTGCGGGGGCCCTGCCCCGTGCCGCGCAGGCCTGCCTGCTGCCGGGCTCGCGGTACCTGCGGAGCCCAGGCGGTGTTGGCCCGCTCCGCCGTTCGGCCATCCTCGGTGTTGACGCCTCCCTGGGCGGCCGCCCCGAGGGTTTGGTCGACCGGACCACTGTGGTGCAGCCGCCCCGGGGCCTGGCCCGTCCGGTGGGCCTCCTGGGTATGGCCCCCTGGGGCGGTTTCTCCAAGGAGGCATCCTGTGTAGAAAGAACACTGTCAGAACACCGGAAAATCATCACTTTCTGTGGCCGAATGTGGCGGCGGCGGCAGTTTTCATTGACTATGTTCCCCATCGCGACGGTATAATACTCCTTCAAGTCCGCGATGTGAACTGGACCCGACTCCTCATTTGTATCGCACCGAGTGAGTTTATAAGTAAGCCGTGACATTCGCGTCTTTACCTCATAGGGCCCTTCCCATCTATGAGCAAGCGATGCGGCGAAACCGCTAGCTGCGTTACTCAGAGGGTGGGTTCTTCTCAGGACCAAGTCACCAACCTTGAATTCCAAGTGCCTATGGCTCCTGTCATACTGCGCCGCTTGCTCGATTATTGCGGTATCAAGATTCTCTCTAGCATCGTGCAGCGCCCCAGACAAGCGGTTCGTTAGCTGTTCCGCGTACCTAGAGAGCGGGCGTCCTGGCGTTCCTTGGTTGCTCCGTAACTCGTTCTCCAGCGGAGACGGTATCTCTTTACCCAGGTTCAGAAACGCTGGCGTGAAACCAGTCGATCTGTTCACGGTATTCCGGATGGCAAAACCCATCTCAGCGATGTGCTCATCCCAGTCTCGGTGTCTCTCCGTTAGCGCGATCAGCATGCTTTTGACATTCCGATTTACTCGCTCAGTGATATTGGCTTGGGGATGGTACGGTGTTGTCCTCTTGTGCTTTATGTTGAGCGCCAAGCAGGAGTCCACGAACACTTTACTAGTAAAATAACTAGCGTTATCACTAATGAGACACCTGGGTGTGCCGAGGCGTAGGAAAGTATCTAGTAACTTTTCCGAGATCCGCTCTGAAACCAGCTTCCTCAGTGGGTACAGCTCTGCCCACTTTGAGAAATGATCGGTAATAACCAAGAGGTACTGGTTTCCCCATGGACTTCTCGGCAGTGGGCCGATGATGTCGCAAGCGACGATCTCCCATGGGTAGTGACTCTTCACCGACTGCATCAAGCCCGGAGGCTTGCCCCCTCTGGGCTTCGCTTTCTGACAGGCTGGACAGCTGCGGGCGTATCGGAGTGCGTCTTGCCTCATCCCCGGCCAGGTCGCGGCGCGGCATAACTTATGAAAAGTCTTGCTGCCACTGCCATGACCTGCCAGAGCCGGGTCGTGGAAGTACCCGATAAACCTCTTTCGTAGCTTCCTGGGAATCACCACCCTGAAGGGAGACTCATTACCCTCCACTTCATCGATCGTTTGGATGTAGCGAAGCAATAAGCCGTCTTCGCCCAGCAGATATGAATCAAATTGATCATTAATTCGACCGCCAGCCTTCCCGGTGTCAACCACAATTTCCGCCAGTTTACCCAACACCCGCTGACAAAAACCATCTGCTTTCTGGGCCTCGACAATCTCTTTCTTGCTGATCACTTCACCCCAAGCGACGATCCTTTGCTCCTTCGTGCCGCGCGCTAAGGCTGCTACGAGTGCCGGTTGCTTCACCTCCTCCCAACCGTCCGTGAGGAACCTCACCCCTGCATCCGGAGACATTCTCCTGTTCTTCCCGCGCTTCTCGTTACACTCTGTTTGCGTCACCTCCTCCCAACCACCATCCTGGGGCGCCCGAGAGAGCGCGTCCGCGACCTTGTTGGTCGATCTCTTTCGGTACTCAACCCTGTACGAGTAGCGCTGCAAGGTTAGTACCCAGCGGGCCAGCCTTCCCGCGGGCTCTTTTAGCCTCTGAATCCAGGTAACTGCTGCGTGATCAGTCTGAATAACGAAAATCGTACCGTCTAAATAGAGGTCGAACTTCTTCAGAGCAAACATGACGGCCAACCCCTCCTTTTCCGTCACGCTGTAGTTGCGTTCCGACGGTGTGAGCGTTCGACTATCGAATGCCACAGGGCGTAACTGTCCATCGTGCTCCTGTAGCAATACTGCTCCGACACCGTAGTTGCTCGCATCTGTCTGCAGAACAAAATGCCGATTAAGATCTGGTAACCGAAGGCTAGCGGTGCTTGCAATTGCCCTCGCGAGAGAAGAGAAGGCAGCACCCTGCTCTGGACCCCAGACCCACCTCGAGCCTTTCCGGAGCAGCAGATTCAATGGCCGCGCCAGCTCCGCGCACATCTGGATGAACTGCCGGTAAAAGCCAACCATCCCCAGAAACCTTTGAAGGCTCTTTACATCGTGCGGTGGTGGATAATCGAGAATGGCCCTCAATTTCTCATCGTTCGGCTTCAAGGTACCGTTGTCAACGACAAAGCCTAAAAGATTTACCTTTGAGGTGGCCAGTTGCACTTTTTTTGGATTAATTGTTAGACCGGCCTCACTCATTCGACTTAAGACGATCTCGAGATGATTTAGGTGCTCTTTGAACGACTTGGAGAATACCACAACGTCATCCATGTAGGCCATGGCGAAGTTAAATTTCGCATCGCCCAGCACGATGTCCATGAGCCGTTGGAAACTCGACGGCGAGTTCGACAACCCAAACGGAAGACGCGTAAACTCAAATAACCCCCTGTAACAACTGAACGCAGTCTTTTGGACATCGTGTGGCGCCACCTGGATCTGGAGAAAACCCCTGCTACAATCCAGCGTGGTGAAAACCCTCGCGCCTCCAAGCGAATACATTATAGACTCAATAGAGGGAAAAGGATACGTGCAGAGCCGTATATTAGGAGAGTTTGGACAATAGGCGGAGCAAAGGCCGCCGCCAGCGCCGTAAACTAAATTTGTGACACAGCGTCGACCAATCAGGAGACCTCTACTCCATCTCACAAGTGTCGACAGTGAAGACAAAGGCACAGGCGCGTGAGCCTAGCTCAGCGAAACGCTATTGTTTGTACGAGACCTCGTGCATAGGAGGCACTTTCCAAAGCCACGCGCTCGTGCCCATGCCTTTGTCTGCACTGCTAGAACAGCGTCCTGAGACTGGCTGAAAGAAAGCAGTGCAAAGGGTGGGGTGCGCGAGCGTCTTGAGACGCGGAGTTCCGCTCGGCACGGCTCAAATTATACTTCGTTTCACTTTACCTGCGAGCGAAGCCAAAGCTAGAAGCGCGAGACCAGCGCTTTTTGCATTTCTCCCCAGCTCGCGCGCTCGAGCAAAGCCTGAACGCACGGAGCTTCCGTGCTCGCGCTTCCAGTTTTGCCTTCGCTCGCACATAAGGTGAAACGAAGTATAGTCGTGGCACAAATTTAGAGCACGCGACCACCGCTAGGGGCTGTTTCGCGGCCTGTGGTTGGCACATCTCGGCTAGAGTTCCTGTATAGGCTTTCTACGGGAGCCAGAGTTGCGCGTTCACGCATGGCATGTGGATCCAGCTCCTCACGTGACTGAATTCGGCGAATAGCAGCGCCGCGCGTTCGAGGCGCGCGGCGGGCTCAAAAGCCTGGGAACGTACGCCGGGGCGCGTGCAACGTCTACTTTGCTGCACGACACTTGATACGGCTCCTCACGTGATCGGATCTCGGCGAATAGCGGTGAGGGCGGCACGCGGCATGTGAAATCAAACGCGCAACTCTGACTCCCGTAGGGAGCCTATACAGGAACTCTAATCTCGGCGGCACAAGCTCTCCTGCAATAACGGCAGCTGCCTACGCTGTGAGCTCGCGATTCTTGCCTTCGTTGCGGTACAACATAAGGTGAAACGGAGTATAGTGACCTCATTAAAGGGGCTATGCAACAATTTTTTTACTTTGCGCAAATACCGCTTAGAACGGATCCCTGACGTTAATGACCTATGAAACACGCCTTAGTTTTTCACCCGACGCATTAGAAGTCCCAGAAAAAAATTAAAAAACAACGAGCAGCGTTCACGCCCTCAACTCGCAGCCAGAACAAGCGGCCACGTGATCTGGAGCCGATTATATGCCGCCAATGTTGATCATAGCCACGCGCTGGGGTTGGCAAAGCACAGGACACGCGCTGAGTTCCAGACATTGTTATGGCTCGGCTATTGTCGTCGTTGCAGCGATTGAACACGGGCCACTACTCGAATGCTTCTCGAGCTATCAATTATCACGAGCCTAAATCGAGTGCCCACGCAATGCTCGGGTCCAATCTATGAACCGCATTCAAATATCGTCATACGGGTGTACTGCGATCCCCGCGTTACGTCATCGAATTTTGCAAGGGAGAGATTGAATGAAAATGATCGCTTTTGTCCTTGAAATTACACCGCAACAAAGGAGTTTCTTGGCCAGTGGCATTGCATGCGAGTATCCTTGAGTCCCACTAGTGCCAGTGAGCTCGTGTAAAGTGAAAAACATTCCAATTGAATATCGTTGCACAGCTCCTTTAAGTCTTTGGTAATCAACGCAGAGGCGCGCGGTGCCGTCTTTCTTTGGCGCCAAAACTACTGGAAACGCCCAGGGACTCTGCGATGGCCGCACCGCCCCCGTGTCCAGCATCTCCTCGAGAGCCGCGTCTAGGAGGGCCCGTTTATGTACGCTTAGTGGTCTAGGATTACACCCCCACGGCCTGGCCTCTCCTGTATCTATCCTATGTTGTAAAACAGTCGTAAGCCCCGGTCTCTCGGTAAACATAGCTGCGTGTTGGGACAAGGCGTTCGCTAGCATCCGCCGTTGGTCGGCAGGCCCATCGAAAGACGCAATTATCATTTCGACGTTCCCGGGCACGACTCGCGCAGCTAATACCTGCTCCTGATGTGACGCAGCGAGCGAACGTTCCATTCCCTGCACCAGAGGTGATGGGGTAACAAAGGGAATAAGAGGGGAAAACGCACTATAACGATACCCGTTGTTCCTCAAGTCCAGGATTATGCCCTCACGACAGACGAAGTCCTGCCCCAAAATAACAGGAATTGACATACCAGGCAAGTAAACGAAACGTTGCCTCCTTCGTCTGCCGTCAAGGCCAAGGTGAAGGCGCATGGCCCCTTGTGCTTCGGCCAACCCGGTCGCTAAACGCAGCGGAGTTACAAGTTCCCGCGCGCAAAGGTTCCTGTTACGGCAGTCCTCGTACACATTATCGCCAATTAGAGAAAGAGTAGAACCGGTATCAATTAGTGCCGAATATTCTCTACCACCGATCTCTACTCGCACGTACGGGCCCTTCTCAGGTGTCGTGCTCTGAGCCCGACACGCCGACGGGGCCATCGCCACGCGGTCGCCGGCCACAATCTCCGCCCTGTCGGCACACTGATACTGGGCCTCGGCAGCGGCCGGCAACCTCGACTCAGAGGACCTGATTAGTGGCGCCGGCCTCTGGCGTTTCCCTGGGAACCCTGAGAACCAGACGCTACCCACTTGCAATGCCGCCTGATGTGCCCAAGACGGTGACAGTTGTAACACCTGACTTGTGGCCGGTCGTTACGCGCAACCTGTCCATCGTTACCCTCCCGCGACACTTCATCTGTGGCAAACCGCGGTGAGTCATGATTCCCGCGACTGTCGTGACTAGTCGCGACAGTCGCGACTGTCGTGACTAGTCGCGCCTCCGCGGTGGTTAACCGCCGCGCCACTTCTACGGGGTGGCGCGGCGGTTAACTCGGGGGGGGGGGGGGGGGGGGGGGGCCGCGGTGGCGCGGCGGTAAACTCGGGGCGGTTAACTCGGGGCGGGTGGCACGGCGGTAAACTCGGGGTGGCGCGGCCACCCCGAGTTTGCGTTGGCTGCCCTGCACCTTTGCTCGTAAGCGAAGGGGTCCAAAGCCCGGGGCGTTATGGCTACCCCGTGACCGCGCTCCGCAACGGCCGTATACGCCGTGCGCGACTCGATGTGAGTGTCTGCGGCGCGTCCTGCCCACGCACATCTTGGCTCTAGGGACTCCTCGGCCCTCGGAGGGTTGCGGTACTGCAGCTCAGCGAGCAAGCCCCCTTGGACAGTTCGCGCCTCTCTGGCAAGTGCCTCCAGATCCGCGAAATCCCGTCCGCGCAGATAGGCTTTGAATCTAGGGTGACATTGCCGTATCGCTCTAGCCACCTTCCCTGCGTCAGACGCGGATGGTTCGGCCCTCGAGTAGAGCTCATGGAGCGCGCGAACGTACTCCACGAGGCTCTCGTCGGGGTGCTGAGTGCGATTAGCTAGTTCGTCCCTAATCCGCATCTCGTAATCAAGTGGCAAAAAGGCCTCCCTAAACCGCGTCCGGAAGTCCGCCATCGATAGAAACGGTCGTTGCAACCGTCTCCAGCGCGATGCGTCGCCCGTTAACGCGATCGGCACGATCTGCACCAAGGCCGTTTCGTCTGATGCTCCCAACGCGGCTACATACGCGTCCAAGTCCTGTAAGAAATTGTGGACCGATTTCCCGTCGGAATATCCCGCGTAGGTCGGCGTCGGTAGGGACAACCGAGGTCGGGGCAGAGACGTAGGCGCGGCACTCGCGACTCCTGGAGCCGTCGCGATTTGTCGAGAACGTCTCCATCATCGCCGTCATGGCGCGCATAAACTCTCCGATGTCTGCCGCGCCTCCAGCTCGAGCTGGTGGTAAAATCACAGCATCTGGAGATGCTCGCGTACTAGAGCCTTCTCCGGCCCCCGCAGCGTCAGTCGGTTGCTGAATTCCGCCCTCAGACGAGTCGTCCTCATCCCTATTGGGGGTCGACCTCGTCTTGGGGGGCATCGTTAGCGTTTATCCCTCTACACCACGCTGAACGCTCAATAGATCTGTGTGACTCCCCGGGACGAACAGAACAAGCAGCAGACCAATCGGGCCCCACGTTGGGCGCCAGTTGTGTGGGTCGCTCTACTAAACTGCTGCCCAATCGGCCCCTGCCTGGTCCGCCTTCCCAAGAAGTCACACGAGCAAGGATTGATTCAAAACGTTTTACTGTTCGGCGTCTTGGTTCTGGGCCTGGCAGTCGCTGTCGTTGTCCTGACCGTGCCTTGTCCGAACTCCTCGTGCACTGACACACGCGCGCCGGGCCGCCGGCCACCGCTCTTGCCCCCTCGCGCACCGTCGTCCTCCTCGGCTTCCCACAAACCTAAGGTCCTATCGGAGGAAGAATTGACTTTTTTACATAAACTAGAGAGCTTGCATGGAGCAGAAAATACTACGTTTACGTTTACGCGGTTGCCTATCTTTTAAAGACCATGAGAAAAATGGTGAATATAAGGCACAACCGCTGGCCTTTGGTTTCTGTCCCTCTTCTTACATTGGATTAAATTGGGATTTTTGATATTTTGAAGGAGTTTTTTTGCGACAGATATTAATACGTGATTAGGGTACCCCCCTGACAGTAGCCTAGCTATCTGCGCGTCAAAGCTGTTTTACAGTATGCGGGCATTACTTGTGATG